>PUFA01000778.1:0-82056 GCA_003508835.1 Eonycteris spelaea
CATTTGTATGTCTTTATGTATTTTCTTGTGTCATTGCACTTGTTAAAGCTTCAAGTACAGTGTTAAATAAAAGTGGTAAGTGTGGACATTCTTGACTTTGTCCAGTTCCCAGGAGGAAGCATTCAACTTCTCACCATCAAGTATGATACTGGCTGTAGGTTTCCTTCTATCAGACAGAAGAAGTGCCCTTTGATTCCAAGCTCACTGAGAGTTTTTAGTCATGAATGATGTGCTTTGTCAAACACTTCCCTGTACCAATTTTTATGATCATGTGAATTTTCTTTGCACAGTTGATTCGTTGGATTAATTTGGTCAATAAAAATGTTGAGCCAGCTTTGAATTGTTGAGATGATTCCTGTTTTGTCATGATGTAGTGTTATTTTCCTATATTGCTGATAAGATTTGCTAATACTTTGTTCAGAATTTTAATGTTTATGTTAATATGGAATATCAGTCTGCAGTTGTTTCTTTGTGTAGACTTTACAAAGAATGCTGGCATAATAAGATACGTTGGGGAATGTTTTTATATCTCCTAATTAATTTTCAATATTGGTACCTTGTCGTTTTTCTTTCTTTTTTGTCAGTCTTGCTAGCATTCGATTAGTTTTATCTATCTTTTCAAAGAATCAATCAGCGTTTGGCATCATTCATTTTTCTCTGTCTTTATTTTGGTTTGAGCTCATTCATCTCTGTTCATCTTTATTTTTCCTTCCTTCTGCTTGATTTTGATCTTACTTATCTAATTTCTTAAAGTGGAAGCTTAGATTATTGACTTAAGATCTTTGTTCTTTTCTAAAATAAATATTTAATGCTATTTTCATTCAGTTTTGCCTTCAGTTTTGAAATATATTTTCACTTAGTTTAGAACTCTAAGTCGATGTCCTTTTAAACTTTTCTTTCAGCACTTCAAGTTGTCTTCCCATTCTCTTCTGGTTTTGGTAGTTTTTTTTCATGTGAAAGTTGATGTTTTTATTAATCTTCCTCTCTTCATGTGTCTTTTTTTCCCTTGCTTTTTTCTCTTTTTCGTTGGTTCTCAGGAATTTGATTTCGATCTGCCCTGATTGAATTTTCTTTATATTTGTTCTTCTTTATGTTTGTTCTTTCTTTATACTTGTGCTTTGGTGTTCTTATATGTTTGTAGCTTACATCAAATTCTGAAATGTTTGCCCATGATTTCTTTAAACTTACTTTGATCTTCCCTCTCTCCTCTTTCTGAGATTCCAATTACATGTGTGTACTCGTCGGCTTTTGCTGTCTCTTACATTAGTGACACTTGATATTTCTTGGAAACATGATTCTGTGTCTATTTGGAGAGCTTCTACTACAACTTCATTGAGTTCACTTATGTTTAATCTGCAATGTTAATCTTACTCCATGTAGTCTTCACCTCAGGTATTGTTATTTTCTTCACTTCTAGACATTAAGAATACAGAAGAGTTCTACCAAGCCTCTCGTGTTAGCTTAAAGCACTTGTGTGTTTTATTCGATAGAGGCAGGTGGACGGCAGACTGTCCCTTCATTACCACAGCCTGAGGTCACTGGCTGCTGGCGCTGGAGTAACATTCCCCTGGTCACTGCCCAATGACTGTCCCAACTGCCGCCTTAAACTTGTGACGTTTCCTGGAGTAGAGACCAAAGGAAATGTTGAGGACGACTTCTGACTAATTGGACAGAGGCAATAAGTGACTTCCTCTAAGGGGCAGTGTTAAAGGGAATGTAGGACAAAAAGGTGGAAGGGACAGAGAGCCCTTCGGGAGGCCGTTTACTCATGGGGAATAAAGCCACTGACCAGGCTATCAGAGGACATGTTCCCCATGCAGCTCCTCCTGAGCTGGTCCCTGTGTTCTGTGGTCCTGAGCGGCCCCTCACGCCCTTAGCGCCTCCTGGCATCTCGAGTGCCCCCCGGTGACCCGAGCGCCTCCTGGCGACCCGAGCGCCCCCAGGTAACCTGAGCGCCCCCTGGCATCCCGAGCACCCCATGGCGACCCGAGGGACCCCTGTTGACCCGAGTGACCCCTGTTGACCCGAGCGCCCCCTGGCGACCCGAGCACCCATGGCGACCCGAGCGCCCCCAGGTGACCCGAGCGCCCCCTGGCATCCCGAGCGCCCCCTGGCGACCTCCTCCTGTCTCTCTCACAGAGGTGGTGCCGGGCTCACATTGATGCCCCTCACTAAGCACTGTTGGTGACGGAGAGCCCAGAGACCACGCAGGTGAGTGAGGGGGTCTGAGAGGGCTTCACCAGTCCCAGGTGACTCCTGCCGCTGCACCTGCAACAGGACACCTAGGACAAGAGAACCGCAGTGAGTCATGTGCCCAGATGCGGAGTCACCATATCTTCTCATCTGAACGCCGAGTGGCTCACACTTGGGAGTCGACACGCAGGGCCGAAGACCCGCACTGGGCCCGCGCTCTGGCGGTGACGTCCTCGACGCCCGGAAAGAACTCAAGAGGAGGAACCGGATTCGGGTGACCGTCCGCGTCGTTGTCACCTCGTGGCCTAAGTGGCGGTTTGCGTGTGGGAAGATCTTTTCGTAAAAAGCAGAAGGCGGTGAGAAGGCCCTGCCTCGGGCTTCCTGGAGAGGCCACTAGCTCCCCAACCTGCTTTTCCCTGCACACAACCTTCTGAGTGTCTGCATGACGCCGGCAGCTTCAGGGCCCAGCCGAGGGCGGACGGCGAGGACATCTCAGCCCCGCTCAGGACCACCGCGGACCGAGAGCCGGCCAGAGCCCTCTGCCCTCCCGTGTTGGGACAGTAGCCCGGTCTGAGCGGACGGACGCGCACATTCTAGAAGCATCCATTTCTCGCTTTCTGTGTCACTGCCAACGAATTCTGAATTCAGTGAACATGGTTTCTACCACGTTGGGTGAGAGGACCACGGACTCTTCGAAATTAACCTTCACAGTGAGTGTCTTCGGGAAGCAGGGCGTCATCCCAGTCAGAGGAAGATGCCACCTCGGAGCAGGTTCCCGGGAAACTGCCCCTGAAGCTGGTGTCCTGAGTCCCCGTGCCCCCTGAGTCTCGAGATCATGCCCGAGACGGATGAGTAAGGAGAGGTGGACAGCACGGTACAGCTCCGTCCCTTCTCACTGTGGGGCCCTGAAGATGGGTTCTCGCCTCTGCATTTACCTCTGGAAGGATAGACATTTGGGATCACAGTAGCGGCTTTAGGTGGGACCTTCACAGGAGGGTGCCGGTGGTGTTGAACATTGTCATCAAGGTCATCAGTGGTGTTTTATCTCCTGGGAACTAGAAAGGACCTAAGTGAGCCCTGCTCTCTGACATCTTGACACATGTAATGCTTGCTCTACTCCTGCCCTGAGATGTCACACCTGTGGGACTGGGGCAGGCCGACTCTCCATCAGCCCAGTGATCTCACGTGTTCATTGCCTGATTTAGAACCAGTTATCTCTGAGAAGTCTCGTTTCTCCATATCTCTTCATGAACAGCCCTGAATGCATTACACTGCCTCTGGCTTTTCAATTTTTAGTGGATTAAATAATAACTAATTTGTTTGTCTGAATGTAGACAATGAGAGAATCAACAAAAGTGGGCTAAGCTAGAATAACAAGACACATCTCGACCCTCTGGCGAGGACCTGGAAAAGTGAGGCTATGCTATGGGGCAGTGGAGGGAAGACATGGCATCCAACGTCAGATCCAGAAGAGCCCCTGACTCACCAGCTGGGATCTGGGCCTGAGTTTTAACCCAGTGCTGGCCTCATGGGCTGGTGGTCTGGGGAAGTTGGGAATAATCATGTTCACTAGAAGTAATACAATAGGTGTCTGTGTTTCATTGGGTGGGGGTGAGTTGATAGGGTCTACCTACCCCTAGAAAAGAATTTTGAAAGTCATAGGTCACAAGCACTAAGAAGATATTTTGGCATTTTTGGAGATAATTACAGACAATTCTGTCTGGAGACCATATCGTGTTATAATTCTGGAGGGAATAACCATTAGAGATGACCAATGTGTGATGGTAAAGAGAAACGGGGAGGTTTAAGTGAGCACTTCAGAAGGTTACCAGTGATGATCACACCATCAGGGGGCAGCCAGTGTGGGGGAGAGGGAGCGGGCAAAGGCGGCGGGGCTTCGTGCTGAGCAGACAGGCAAGTCCCTCTGGTGGCTCCCGTGTTCCCCCTTGTAAAGGCTGGAGAGTATAGACTGAGAACAGAGTGTGGGTGTCAGGAAAGTTGGGGGAAGGTATCAGAGGACAATTTAGGGTCCTTGTGTGAAACAGAAGTATGAATATCAGAGGGAAGTGCAGCCGTGTGCCTGAGCGATCATCAGTTCACTTGAGTTTGGTGTCACTGAATGTGCAGAGATCACTGCCCTCACTTTTCATTCTAAAGCTCCACTTGCAAGTCCACATTCGAACATCAGGATGCAGATGACACTCATTCATTAGCTAATGAGTAGTGCATAAAGTTCAGCAGGCATAAGCTGAGGCTACAGAATTGTTGTTGAAATATAATTATCAATCTCTACTGTGGAATAACAGAAATAACAAAAAACAGTGATACATTACCTTTGTTTTTGGTCATTGCCTAAATCCACAGAATAATTCAAGTAACTGTCATTCTCAGACTCAGATCCATCTCAAACGAAAGTTAGGGTTAGAAAATTGTCAGTCTCATTGATGAAATCTCACTGTTTCCATCGAGGACCTGTGTGTTTGTGTACATGTGACGTAGTTCTAGCCAGCGAGGTAGGAAAGCATGTCTGCTCGGCATTCCTGGTCCTTCAAAAAAGCATTTCAGAAGAAAGCACCCTCCCATCATCACACATGAAAGAGGCCTTTGAGTCTGTGGTCACTCATTGTTTAGTCAGCGAAGGCTGCTTTTACTCCACTTCCCACTTAAATAGACACACACCTAATAATTGAAGAACATAAGTTCAACCCACGCCCTACCCTAACAAGCAACAGTCTTGGAAAAAATACTTGCAGAAAACATATCTGATATAGGGGACTATTATCCAAAATATACAAAGAAGTCTTAAATTCGACAAGAACAATAAAAGGAGCCAAGGAAAAGATGGATCAAATATCTTAACAGACACCTTGCCAAAAGAAGATAGACAGGTGGCAAATAAGGAGATTGAAGATCACAGGGAGATGCAAATGAGAAACAACAGTGACACACCACTGACACCCTTTAAAATGGCTGAAATCCAAAACACCGAGAGCAGATGCTGGTGAGGATGAGGGGCAACAGGAACTCTGACGGCTGCTAGGAAGGCAGAGTGGGAAAGCCACGCTGGGTGACAAAACTAAACATACTCTTACCACATCACGTGCCTTGGTATTTTCCCAAAGGAGAATAAAGGTTATGTGCGCACAAACACCTGCACATAATGTTTACTGCAGATTATTCATATTTGCCAACACTTGGAAGCAATCAAGATATCTTTTAGGAGGTGATTGGATAATAAGCCATGGTCCATCCTGACAATGGACACTTGAATGACACAGATTTGGAGGAATTATTAAGGGTGTGATGCAAATGAGATGTTGAGAATCCAGAAGAACCAAATTGAACAAATCATTTCAAGAAGGTGAAAGTGGCCAGTATAATAGGAGCTGAAGCGACTGATCTCAATAGAAACCCTTCGTGTGACCCTTGAAGGCAACTGCTTCTGAGCTGGGTCCCTCTGTTTGGTGGTCTTGAGCGCCCTTTTGGTGTCCTGAGTATCTCCTGGTGACCTGAGCACTCCTTGGTGACCTGAGCGCCCCCTGGTGACCTGAGCACTCTGCAGCCCAGCTCTCCCATCTCCCTCAGGAAGGTTTGTGTCTGGGCTCACACTGAGGTCCCCTTGACTATGTCTCTCGCAGTCATACACAGCCGTGTCCTTGGTGGTTACGGGGTTCAGCTGCAGGGAGAACTGGTTCTTGGACATGTCTCTGGAGAGTGAAGGTCGACTCTGGGAGGATAGGCTGAAGTGTGTGCTACCACTGGAGCTGTGGCCCCATCCCCTCCGGCTCTGTCCCTGGGGGCTTCTAGTTCCAGGCTCAGATGTAACCGCTGGTGACAGAGAATGCAGAGGCAGTGCAGATGAGTGAGAGGGTCTGTGCAGGTTTGACCAGTTTTGGGGACAGACTTCTGCAGCTGCACCTGGGGGCAGGACAACTGGAGACCAGGAGAAACTGGTGAATTACAACCAGACACCAGAGACCCATACTGAAATCTTTTACAAGCCTCAACGAGGGGGTGCAGCCACCAGACAGAGGAGAAAGCACATTGATGTTGCATTTTTTCGAGGGTGGGGCATGGCATCTCAGAAGTCACCTCAGGCCTGGGTGAGATAAATAACTGACTCACTCCATACTGGTGTTGTCACTGGAAGGGACAGTTGCACTTGGTTCACACCTGTGACTTCAAGAGTCTGCTGGGCAGCCACCTCTTTGACTCAGGCAGAAACCTCTCTCCCCCATGTCCTGGACTCTCGCTGGCTTTTCCACAGGGAAGGCAGATTGGCCCCATTTTGGGGACCAAATGAGAATGGGAAGGAAACATGGAGAAGCAGAAATGATGAATGGGGTGAGAACTGTTCGGGGTGGGAGACGCCTCCAGGAAACCCTTGGTATAGTTTTCTCCCATTTATGAGGAGCTTAAGATAGAACAGGGGAGTCGAGGCAAAGCCACGGACATCAACCCTAGCTCCACACACAGAGGAATAGTCTCTGGCCTAATTGCCGACACGCTGGGTTACTCCGCACGTAAGTCCCGCTTTCCTCTGTGGCTGAGCGATGCGGTTGCTGTGGTCTCCCTTCCCACCTGCTTTGGCAGAATGGCAGCCCCACGGAGCTATAAAGGTATTAAATATTTCACCCTTTTGCTATTTACTTGTCTATGTTTAGCTTTTAAAAACTTATTTTTTTTAAATGTATATATTCACCTTTTGATTCCTTCACTGTTTTTCCCATGTCCACCTCTGGCGACCATCAATCGCTCTCAGTATTCATGAGCTTTTTTCCCCTAATTTTTATTTTTCAATTCCACCTGGAAGCGAACCCATACGGTACCTGTCTTTTCTGCCTGACTTATTTCACTTAGCACAATGTGCACGAGGTCCGTCCATTTGTTGCATAGGCCAAGATGTAATTTTTTTTTTCTGGCTGAACAGTAATCCGTCGTGTATACGTACCACCTCATTCACCCGTCAGTGGAGACCTAGGTTGTTTCCATGTCTTGGCTATTGTAAACGGCGCCGCAGGGAACATGCGGTTGCTGATATCTTTTCAAGTTAGTGTTTTCATTTTCTTTGAAAACTTGGACTTCTGCAAAGGCTCTCTCATCCATGGTGTTTTCCAGGAGCCCCCGCAATGCAGCTAAGAGGGCTTGGAGCAGGTCTATCATTTCACAGCTGGGACCCAGGTCTGTCTGGCTGTGCACCGGTTTGGGAGACAAGACTTCTCCTGGGTCCCCTGGAGAATAGTGCTGGATCTTGCAGCTCTGAACAAGGCACCATCATTTGTGTGTGTGGGGGGTGTTTGTCGTTGTTTGGTTTTGGGGTGGGAAATAAACAGGGACATCTCATGCTGCGGCTCCCACCCCTCTGCCACACTTCACATTATTTTGTAAGGTTTGAAAAATAAAAGCATAAAACGTGATTGTAAGTCAATGTCAGAGGGTACATGATGCTAAAGATATATTTTGACATCAGTATAGTGGGGAAGTGGTGTGGAGCTGTTAAGGAGTGAGGTTTTATGGAATTGAATTTAAGTAGTTATTAGTCAATATAAATATTATGACTAGGGCATTTATATAATCCCCTTGGTAACCACAAAGAAAATGTCTAAGGAATCTGCTCAACAAGAACTGAGGGGAAAAAATGTGTCACTGCAAACTATCAAGTAAACACAAAGGCAGCTTAAGGTAGGGAGTGAGGTACAAGAGCTTTCAGGCATTTAAAAACAAGCAGATCATATGTTAGGTGTTCTTATCACAGTATAAAAGATCACTACCCTTTTTTCCATCCCACATTTTCTTTCAGTCTTGGGTTTTCTAAAGAAGATGGTGCCATAGACTCACTGGGAGAGTTTCACGTCTTTCTTTATAATGCAGATGCAATTCTTTCTCTCGCCTGACCGATGGGTACGGCAATCCAGTACAGTGTTGAATAGGAGTGGTGGGAGTGGGGACTTTGTTTTGTCTCTCATCTTAGAGGAAAAGCTTTCGGCCTTTCAGCTTTGAATATGATGTTAGCTGTGGATCTGCCTTATCTGGCCTATTTATGTTGACGTGTCCCCTCTCTACCCAATTTGTCCAGAGTTCTTGTCACGAAAGAATGTTGAATTTTTCCAGATGTTATTTCTGTTTGCATTGAGATGGTCATTTGACTTTGTCTTTCCATTTATTGATGTGGTGTTTTACATTTATGGATTAGCAAATGTCAAACCATCCCCTCTTCCCAGGGATCAAACACCCCTTGGCCATGGTGTGTAATCCTTTTACTGTGCTGTTGAGTGCAGTTTGCTAGTTTGTTAAAGATTTTTGCGTCTATGTTCATCAGGGATATCGATCGGTCTGTAGTTCCATTTTTTCGGGCTGCCCTCCTCTGTTTCGGTATCAGGGTAATGCTGCTTCGTAAAAGAAGTCTGAGAAAGTTCTCTCTGCTGACCGCTTGAGTGACCCTTTTACCATGACAATTTCCACTCTTATGCTTTCACTTCACCAATAAAGAGTGAACCCTTAAAACCTTAGCTAGCCCACCCCGGGACTCTAATACAGACAGAGCCCGAGGTTCACTGTCGCCACCATCTGCCGTGTGGCCCTGGAGTGTGAGTGAAACTTTGATTTTCAAAGTCACCGGAGGTTGTTGCTGACGTGTGTTCGGTGGTCATAGTAAAACCCACAAAGGCTGGTCCAGCCGCAACACTGGCAAGAAATGGCAGGAGTGTCAGTGGGCTCACTGGCAGTACATGTGGTCCAGGGTGAGAGCCAGTAACTACTCATCGATCGGCTGGGACCAATGCAATGTCCTCTACATTGCCTGCTACTTTACACAGGATGGAAGGCTGACACTGTTTATCTAGTCTCTACACAGGTCCCTCCTTGACTTTCATGGTCTTGATAAGTTTCATGTGAGCGGCCACTCCCGAGGAGTGCATTTTCAAGCATAAAAGTGACAAAAGACCAAGTGCAAATACAATATTGATTGTTAGCCTTGTTTTTGACCACATTCTTCTTGGAGGGGTCCACTGTTGTCACTCCCACCGGCACACTGGTGTGGGCACCGTGGAAGTCCCAGCTCACATGGCAATGGCAGTTCCTTTTATTGTTGCAGATTCCTTTATAACTGAATTTCTCGGGGACATGGACACATCTCAGTGTAGCCAAAGTTTTGTTGCAGAAGGTGTTACTACAGGAATTTCCGGGAGTGTGGTGGGTATAGATTTCATGGGACTGGCATCTTTCGTTCCTGTCAATGGTGCTCATCCAGCCGAAGTAGCCAGAGCCCAGAGATTAGAGACTGAAGGGACGCCACATGTCCCTCCGCCCAGGTGGACATGTGTGCTGGCATCCCGCAGACTCCACACTTCACATCTGACGCTACGCCAACATGACGTGGGGGAATGCACACCCTTTCTCCAGAGGGAAAAGCAGATCTATTTAGATGGCTATAAGTCAAGTATTCACATTCTACCTTCCATGAAAACAGTGAAAGAAAGTGAAGGACTCTGTAACGATCATAGTATTGCAGAAAAGATTAGCACTAAGCAAGAATCCAAAAGTCATAAAAGGGGGAAAGAATGTGGACCAGCAGGACATTAGAAGACAAGAAAAGTGGTACAATGAATAAAATAGATCAGTGATCACATTCTGTTTATATTGAGTGACTATAAATTATATGTGTGTGTGTGGTATATATGTGTGTGTGTGTATATACATATAATTTTTTTTACATGGGAAATAGTTGTGGAGCAAAAAAATTGTTGCTTCATATCAGGATCTGTTAATGACTTTTTCATCCTCTTGTTGAACAACTACAAAATTGGACGAAAATATGTGAAATATTTCTTCTCTCACATTAGAAACCAGCAGAAAGCTCCTTGTGTCTCCAAGTAAAGCTGATTGGCATATGCAAGTGAGGAAGTTACCAAATGCCAGAAAACAGCCACACTGAGAGAGATGAGGGAACAACCCTTGGAGTTCGCATTGGGTCAGGAATAGTTTCTGTGATCACCTGCTGGAGTAAGAAAAAAAAATCATAATTCAAGAAGCATCGCATAAAATACTGGGAAACGTTTTACTCACTAAGCCTAAACAAAGTTTTAAAGCAAAACCCAGAAGGATCACATGGTTCTCAAATTCCTTAACTGCAAACCAGAATAAGACACGTGTAGTTATAGAATCTTAAAAAATTCAACACATGTAAAGGTAAAATTAACAAGCCTAAGTTCACCTGCCAAGGAAGTAGGTAGAAATGGTACTCGTGACAGGAAAACACTGACCCCTGGCATGTGGTTAGGGAGTACCATGGGTGACAGAATTGCAGAGAAGTTAATTGTATGTAATTTTATATCATATATTCAAATAGTAGAGGGGACTTTGGAGGTGTTGAATGGAGACACGCCTCTGCTTCCTTCTCCTTTTTCCTTTCCAGGTAGCATTCACGGACAAGGCCTTCCCTCCTCTCCCACCTCAACCCCAGCTGGATTAATGTCCAGGCCACCCACTGCCACACCCTGTGACTGTTACCTAATCCCTCATGGGGCCTGCCCAAGGTAGGTGCTGGCAGCCTGGGGCAGCCTTTGTTTTCTGTCAGTATCTCCTTGGTAGGAGTGGCCACAGCAGATGGTTTGGCCCTGGCTTCTCTGAGCATCCCTCCCTTTCTCCATTCTCATTGACACATGTCTCTGAGTAGGGGCGTGAGGTTGGCCGAGGACCAGGTCACCCTGAGGATGCCCCTCTTGCTGCTTGGGCTCTGGGCCATGCTGGCTCTTGTCCAGGGTTCTCGAGGTCGTCCCTCATGGCGCTACGTCTCCTCTGAGGTGGTGATTCCTAGGAGGGAGGTGTCCCGTGGCAAAGGTGTTCAGATGCCAGGCTGGCTCTCTTATAGCCTACGTTTTGGGGCCAGAGACACATTATCCACATGCGGCGCAAGAAAACTTTTGGCCCAGAACATCTGCTGCTGATGACTCAGGATGACCAAGGAGCCTTGCAGATGGACTACCCCTTTATTCCTCTAGACTGCTACTATCTTGGCTACCTGGAGGACGTTCCTTTTTCTATGGTCACCATGGACACGTGCTACGGGGGCCTGGAAGGTATCATGAAGTTGGATGACCTTGCCTATGAAATCAAACCCCTCAAGGATTCCCAGCAGTTTGAACACGTTGTCTCTCAGATAGTAGCAGACACAAATGCAACGGGCCCCACATACAGGTTGGGGTACAAGGAAGACAGGGAACCCCTGTTATCTCAGGCAAACACCAGTGCAGCTTCCAGGATCAGTAGTAAGCTCTATTCATCCCATCGAACAAATATTAAAGGCTGTATGATAGCTTCCAAATCAATTTATACTATCTACACAATATGTCAACATGTGCCAATTTACTGAGAAATATAGGTAGCTTATTTAACTCCATGTACAAAAGTCTTGATATAAGGTACTACATTGGCATCATGATCATCTATAATGTGAGAGATCCAGCTGCCATGAATGACTATCGGGTGCCAGGGAGTCCTTTTCATCGGTATTTTGACAATGTCATTTATAGAATCTTTAAAGCCTCATTCAAGCTTTCTTTTAAATAGTCAGGGGCCACATGAAGTTGACTTTACTGCAGCACTGTATGGCCTGTGCACCAACCAAAATTTGTCATGCTGGTTATATGGGCAGACATTACTTATTGATAGCTATCGTAGGAGCTCATAGATTGGGAGAACACTCGGTCTGTATTATGACGAAGACACATGTGTTTGCCAGAGGAGGGCCACCTGCATTATGTACAATTACCCTGCGTTGACAGATGCCTTCAGTAACTGTTCCTTTGTTCACGTACAAAACGTATTGGTGGTGGAGCAGGCTGCCTCTTCATGACTGACATAGTGTATACTAACAGAAGCTACTCAGTCGCTCGATGTGGAGACAATGTGCTGGATGAAACGGAGCAGTGTGACTGCGGCTCCTTCAAGATGTGTTACAATGACCCGTGCTGTAAAACTGACTGCACGTTTCCGAAAGGAAGCTCTTGTGACACAGGCAGATGCTGCTTAAACTGCACCTACGCCGCCCCCGGGATGCTCTGCAGACCAATCCAGAACATTTGCGACCTTCCGGAGTACTGCATGGAACAGCTTCCAGTGCCCCGATGACTTCTATCTGCAGGACGGAACCCCGTGCACTGAGGAGGCTACTGCTACCACGGAAACTGCACGGACCGCACCATGCACTGCCAAGAAATCTTCGGTGAAGGCGCGCTGAAAGGTCCAGACAGCTGCTACGACATAAACAAACAAGGCCACCGATTTGACACTGTAGAAATAGAGCTAATGCTTTCCAGCCTGAGGCTTGTGCCCCCTCAGACGTTCAGTGCGGACGGCTGCAGTGTACGAACGTCACGCATCTGCCCCAGCTGCAGGAGCACGTCGGATTCCATCAGTCCCTGATATTGGGGGCCTTGTGTTTTGGGGTGGACCAACACCGTGCGACAGAAACAACCGATGTTGGTCTCGTGAGATCTGGTACTCCGTGCGGCAGGGGAAAATTCTGTCTTGACACCTACTGCAACGGCAGCATATCTGCAATAGTATATGACTGTTACCCTTCAAAATGCAGTCACAGAGGAGTCTGCAACAACGCAAAGAACTGCCACTGCCACATAGGCTGGGACCCCCCATCGTGCTTGCACAGGGGCGCCGGCGGGAGTATCAACAGCGGACCCCCTCCAAGCAAGATGCGCAGAGTATCGCAAAACATAGAAACGGTGGTGTATTTGAGAGTGGTCTTTGGTCGCTTGTATGCCTTCCTAGCTGCGATCCTCTTTGGAGTGCCACAAACGTGAGGACGATCAAGACCACCGTAGTCAACGTAGAGACGGCTGAGGAAAAGTATAATAAATCATCCTTCCGGCCCATGAACAACTGTCGGTAACGTAGATGGAACAACTGTAGAAAAGTCATCGGTACGAAATGGCAGAGCTGAGGCCACAGTTCTAGGACTCTGCCGGAGACACAGGGCTCCTGTCCACCTCTCGAGTGGAGCAGACGTGCCGGCCTCCTCACGCTAGCTCTCCGACAGGCCGCTGAGCAGCCCCCTGAAATAAATGCTGAAAAGCGCATGTTGGTGTCCCCTGCATTGTCTGTGAGCCTTTAAGGGCCCCGCCCAAGCCTGAGACTCTGGCCTGGAGAGGAGACCGAGTCAGCAGCCGGTCCTGACCTGTGGTCTCTTGTCCCAGAACTCCTAAAAGTTGCCACTGGTTGATTGAGGGGCCAGTTCATGACACTTTCTTCAGCAGTGCTCTCGAGCACTGATATGTCCCTCCTCCTGAGGCCATCCCTCTTCCTCGAAACGGAAACTGGGCTCAGGGCAGTGGAGCTGCTCCCAGACGGCCCTGCCTGCGTTGCTCTGGGGGCTCCGCGGTGTGAGAGTCATAGGTCCGTCTTCCTCCTAGAGCAACTGATACCACCTCTGGGAGCAGAGTCTCCGTGGGGGAGACTGAGACCATGAGGCCAAATGCGGTGCAATGGCGTCAAATCAGAAAATGAGGTAGAAGCGGCAACCATGCCGCCCCCTTCAGAGTGGGCCCCGGGGGTGGTCGCCCCGCTCCCCGTTCTCACCTTTCCGTCAAAGGGCTGGAGAGCGAATGCGAGCCGAGTCCCAGGCAGCAGCGCTCTGTCTCCCTGACAGGTCAGCTCAGCCTCTACTGAAATAGTTCCCAACAAACTATTATTTTATAATGTAAAATTACTAAAATAAAAAAGCATACGATAAAGGTATTTTAAATTAACATTTAAAGTTACATCGCTTCCATGCAACACAGGCACATCGTGTGGCATTTAAAAACCCCAAACTCCCACGAACCCAGGGACTTACACTTCCTCCGGAAAGCAGCCTCAGTCTGTGGTCATCACGGTGCGGGTGTGTTCCTCAAGGCAGAGTTAACACTGTCCTGCTTCCGTGCACGGCGTTTCGAGCCCCTCTCTCCCTCCCTCCCCCAACACATCACACACACATTGCTGGGGCCTCTGTATTCTCAGTATCCCCCAGGAGGTGGGGTCCCCATTTGGGCCCAGTACCTTGGTGTCCGGACCCCAGTCCCAGGGACCGCGAGGCGGGGTGCGCGTCTCCCTGCGCTCCCGGCGCCACCTTCCTGCAGCCGGAGGCCGGCCCGCGGCTGCCCTTGGGTGACCCCGCCGCTGCTGGGCCGCGCGGCGCGGACGCGCTCTTCTCGCTGCTGGGTCCGTTGCTGGGGCGGCTGGACGTTTTCCGGCCCCTTCGCTGTCTGCGGAGCCGGGGTCTTGCTGTCTGGTGGCCAGAGGGGCGTGGGCGGGCGGGCGCCTGCGTTCAAAGTCTGGCGACCTTGGCAGCGCTGCGACCCTTCAGCGCCTGTCGTTTCCGCCCAGGCCCTTCCGAGGCTCAAGGCGCCGCTTCGCCGCCGGTGCCCGGCCCCGCCATACCCTCCCGGACCCTCTGCGGCTGGGCGCGTCCGGACGCCCTCGCGCCCACGCCCCGCCCCGCCGCCTCCCGCCGGCGTGCGCGTCCTCGCGGCCTCGCCCCGCGACACTCAGGCTCGCCGCTGTGGACGACGGTAACCGATCCGCACGACAGTTACATCTGATGATGCGCATTAGGGCCGAGGGCGTCCACCCCGCCTCGCGCTCCCGCTGAGGGTGCTCGGCAACACCCGCGCCAGCTACCTCGGTTGCTGCGCGTCCCTCCCAGGCCTTCCAGACCTGATGTGCAGGGGAAGTCCGGCTTTTCCCCCCCTCCCGCCCTGCTCCTGGAGAGTGCTGGCCCAGCTGGCCACAAAGCCTCCGACCCAGTCACCCCTGGGCAGGAGCCACAACTGCACCGGCAGGGCGCGCAGCTCACCCCACAGGCCTGGGCCGGTTCTGTCCGTCCCCTCTCTACAACAGGGCGCTCATCTTCTGGCCAGCAAGGGCCTTACCTCCTTCGAAGGCTTAATATTAGCAGTGTCCACACCGCGGGTGTCAGCTTACCAATGAAAAAAGTTCTATTTATTTGTTTTTATTATGGTGACATTGGTTAACGAAATCAACAGTAAGGCATGTGTATGTTGTGCTGTTGGTAACAGTGTAAAAAATGCATTTCAATAACATCTTCCTTGTTCACATCTCCCCTCTTTATTCCGGCCGTTACCGCTTTGGAAAATATGTTGTTATGGTTATTGGTATCAATTCCTCAGTAAGTCAGCCCCAAGGACAGGGCAGAGGGTGATATCTCCAGGCGCCAGCTGCCCAAGAAAAATAGCTTTCAAGGTTCCCAAGAAGAAAAATAAAACAAGAATGCGCTGAAGTACAGATAACATAGCTGTCCACCAGAAACCATATTTCTTTGTGTTAGACGCTAACAGCTAACTTTTGCTTTTGTAACCTGCTTGCTTACTTGATCAAGGCCAACCAGGACGTGGTTTTAGGCTTTATAAGCTGCCTCCTCCTGAGGCTCGGGCTGACTCTCTAGTGGGAGGGTCAGTCGCCAGGCTAATAAAGGCTCGTAATTAATCTCAATTGCTCCGTGGGTCTTAGATTTGAACACGCCACAACACTGTGTGTTCACCGCCCATAGTTGGATTTCTTTCCGTCACGCATATTTGGCCCCTTTCACCCATCTACCTCCCCACCCTACTCCCCCCTACTGTCTGGTAACCACTAGGCTGTTGTCCATGTCCACGAGTCCCTGTTTGTCTATTCGTTTTTTGCCTTTAAGTTTATATCCCAACATATAAGTGATATCAGGTGGTTTAATGCTTTTCCGCTTAGCATGATTATCTTGAGGTCCATCCACGTTGTCGCAAATGACGTATTTCATCTCTTCTTGTGGTTGAGTCATATTCCATCGTATATACGTGCCATAGCTTCTTCAGCCAATTATCTATCGTAGGACACTTCGGTTGCTTTTATGTCCTGGCCACCATGAACAATGCTGCTATGAACATCGTGTGCAAATATCTTTTAGATATGAGTGTTCAAGTCTTTGGAGTTAATACCCAGTAGGAGGATTGCTGGATCATAGGTAGATCAATCCTCAGTTTTTGAGGAACCTCCATACTGTTTTCCTTAGTGGCTATACCAATTTGAAGCCCACCAGCAGTGAATGAAGGTTCCTTTTTCTCCACATCCTCTCCAACCTTTGTCATTTGTCCTGTTGATTATAGCTACTCTAACAGGTGTGAGATGGTATCTCATTGTGCTTTTGATTTGCATTTCCCTAATAGCTAGCGATGTCGAGCATCTCTTCAAATATTTGTTGCCCTTTGTATGTCCTCTAGGGAGAAGTGTCTGTTCAGGTCCTCTGCCATATTTTTTGAATTAGATTTGTTGTTGTTGTTGTTGCTGTTGTATCGAGTTGTATGAGTTCTTTGTATACTTTGGATATTACGACCTTACTGGAGTGTTGCTTGCAAAAATACTTTCCCATTTGGATGGCTGTCTCTTTGCCTTGTTGACGGTTTCTGTTGCTGAGAAGAAGCTTTTCAGTTTCATGAGGTCCCATTCATTCATTTTTGCTTTTACTTCCCTTGCCTTTGAGGTCAAATTCTTAAAATCCTCTTTCAGTTCAAGGTCCTTGAATCTCGTTTTTACATTTTCTCTATGCATTTTATTGTTTCAGGTCTTATATTCAGATCCTTAATCCATTTTGAGTTGATTTTGGTATGTGGTGATAGACAACAGTCTAGTTTCATTCTTTTGCCGGTGGCTTCCAGTTTCCCAGCATCATTTATTGAAGAGGCTTTCCTTTCTCCACTGTATGTTTTTGGCTTTTTTTTTGTCAAAAATTTTTGCCTACATAAATATGGGTTTACTTCTGGACTCTCGATTCTGTTCCACCGGTCAGTGTGTCTGTTTTACTGCCAATACTATGCCGTTTGATTACTGTTGCTTTGTAGTATAATGACGTTGGAGCAGAGTGATGACTCCAGCCTCGTTCTTTTTTCTCCGAATGGCTTTGGCAATTTGGGGTCTTTTGTGCTTCCATACAAATCTGATGATTTTTTGTTCTATTTCTTTAAAAAATGCTAATGGGATTTGATGGGGATTGCGTTAAATCTGTATACTGCTTTAGGTAATATGGTCATTTTAACTATGTTGATTCTTCCAATCCAAGAACATGAATATTTTTCCATTTCTTTGTATCTTTCGATTTTCTTTTAATAGGGTCTTGTAGTTTTCATTATAGATCCTTACATGTATCATTAGATTTATTCCTAGGTATTTTATTCTTTTTGTTGCAATTGCAAAAGGAATTTTTTCCACTTTTTTTCTGACATTCATTATTAGAGTATAGGAATGCTATGATTTTTGAACATTAATTTGTATCCAGAGACTTTACTGTATTTGCTTATTGTTTCTAGTATGTTCTTGCGGAGTCTTTAGGGTTTTCTATATAGGGAAATATGTCATCTGCAAATAGTGACGTTTGACTTCTTTGTTGCTATTTGGATGCCTTTTATATCTTTCTTTGCCTGATTGCACTTGCTAGGACCTCCAATGAATGTTATATTGAATAACAGTGGTGACAGTGGACACCCTTGCTTGTGTTCTTGATCTTAGAGGAAAGGGTTTTAGTATTTCACCATTAAGTATAATGTTGGCTGAGGATTTCTCATCTATGCCTTAGTATGTTAAGGTATTTTCTTTCTATATGGATTTGTTAAGTGTTTTGATCATAAATGAATGATGTATCTTGTCCAAGGCGTTTTAGGCATCTATTGAATGATCACATGATTCTTATTTTTTATTTTTATGGTGTATCACATTAATAAATCTGCATATGTTGAACCACCCCTGTACCTCTGGGATGAAGCCCACTGACGTGGGAGTATAATCTTTTTAGTATGTTGCTGTATTCCATTCGCTAATATCTTTATTAGCATTTTTGTATCTGTATTCTTGAGAGATATTGGTCTGTAGTTTTCTTTTTTGTGTGTTATCTTTACCAGGTTTTTTATATCAGGGTAATATTGGCCTCATAAAATGACTTGGGAAGTATCACCTCCTCTTTGATTTTTTGGAAACATTTGAGGAGAATAGGTATTCTTTGAATGTTTGGTAGAATTCACTGGTGAAGCCATCTGGCCCTGGAATTTACTTTTTGGTAGGTTTTGATGATTGTTTCAATTTCCATACTGCAGATCAGTCTATTTAGATTTTCCAGTCTTCTTGATTCAGTCTAGGAAGATTGTATTTTTCTAAGTACTTTCATTTCTTCTATGTTATTAAATTTGGTGTTATATACTTTTTCATAGTATTCTTGTATGATCCTTTGTATTTCAGTGTCTGTCTTAATTTCCCCTCTTTCATCCCTGATTTTGTTTATTTGTGTCCTTTCTCTTTTTTCTTTAGTGAGTCTAGCCAGGAGTTTGTCAATTTTATTAACCTTCTCAAAGAACCAGCTCTTGTTGCTGATTTTCTATTTTTTTTTTTTTTGTTTTCAATTTCATTTATTTCTGCTTAATTTTGATTATTTCTTTCCTTCTGCTGACTTTAGCTTCTTTTGTTCTTCCTTTTCTAGTTTTTTAAGTCGAAGCATTAGGTTGTTTATTTGGGCTTGTTCTCGTTTTGGGGGATAGGCCTGTAATGATGTGAACTTTCCTCTTATGACCGCTTTTGCCATGTCCCAAATGTTTTGATATTTTTACTATCGTTCATTTGTTTCTATGTATCTCTTGATCTCTCTTTTTTTTTCTTCTCTGTCCCAGTTAATTTTCAGTAGCATGTTGTTTAATCCCCATGTATTTTGTTTCTTCCCGCTTTCTTTTTACAGTTGATCTCTAGTTTCAAAGCATTATGATCAGAGAATACGGTTGGTGTGATTCAATCCTCTTACATTTGTTGAGGCTATCTCTGTGTCCAGTATGTGGTTGATCCTTGAGAATGTTCCATTGCACTACAGAAGAATGTATAAGCAGCTGTTTTGGGATGGAAGGCCCTGTAAATGTCAATTATGTCCAGTTGGTCTAATGTGTCATTTAAGAATGTTATTTCCTTATTGATTTTCTGTTTGGATGATCTGTCCATATCTGACAGTGGGATATTTAGGTCTCCTACTACAATAGTGTTGGGTCTGTTTCTCCTTTATTCTGTTAGTAATTGCTTTACATATTTCAGGGCTCCCTGATTGGATCATAGCTACTAGTAAGTGTTATGTCTTCTTGGTGCATGATTCCCTTATCATTATTAAAGTCCCTGGTATCTTTCTTTACCTTTTTTATTTTAAAGTATTTGTCTAATATTATACCACCACTCCACTTTTGTTTGAATGCATTTTCTTGAAATAACATTTTCCACCCTTCACTTTGAGTCTCTATTTGTTTTGTAGCTGAGATGTGTCTCCTGGAGGCAGCATATGGTTAAATTTTGTTTTTTGATCCATCTGCAACTCTGTGTTTTTTATTGGTGAGTTCAGTTCATTTACATTTAGGGGGATTATTGAAATATGAGGTCTTCTTATAGCCATTTTTCTTTTGCTTTCTAGTAGCTCAGTGTTTCCATTGCTTCCTTGTCCTTGTGTTTCTGGTTTTTCTGTTGTTGTTTTTGTTTTTGTGTTTTTGTTTTTAAATTTGGTTGGCTTTGTGGTTTTCCTCCTCTGGTCCTTTCTTGTTTTATGTTATATATACTCAGTTCGAATCTGGCATGTGGTTACCATTATGAATATGTAAAAGATAGTTACATATACACATCATCCATTTTCTTCTGCACTGCCTTATCTCCATTCCCCTTTGTGAAATCTGGATCTTGAATCCTCCTTTCTCAGTCATTATTCTCTCAATTTTTCCCTATGTATGCTGAACGTTCATTGCTATCTTGCTATAGCAAATCGCTTGTTTTGTGTAAGCTTGTAAGTCCTATTCTTAGTAGGAGTTGCGTTCCTCTACTTCTATCACCCTGCTATCATTTACTCCTAATTATGTTTTTTTTTTTTGTTTTTTTGTCAACCCGTTTTAGGTAAGCTTACCCCTTTAGTATTTCCTGTAATGCAAGCCTCATAGTGGAGAATTCTCTTATTTTGTTTGTCTGGAAAGGTCTTTATTTCTCTCTCATATCTAAAGAGAGCTTAGCTGGATATATTACTCTTGGTTGGTAGTTCCTTTCATTTAATTGTTTGAATATTGATTCCACTCTTTCTGGCTTGTAAAGTTTGTGCTGAAAAGTCTGATGATAATTGATGGGTTTTCCTTTATGGGTTGCTGTTCCTTAGCTGCCCTGAGAATTCTCTCTATTGTTGATTTTTAATAATTTTAATACAATGTGTCTTGGTGAAGGCCTTTTTCGGTTGTGATAATTGGTTATTTCTCTTGACTTCTGAATTCCAAGCTCCAGCTCATTCTTAAATTTGGGAATTCTCATCAACTATTTGTCTGAAAATGCTTTCTATAATCCCTGCTCCTTTCCCTCCCCTTTAATAATGCCCATTATTCTTATGTTTCCTCTCCTCATGGTATCAGTAAGTTCTTGTAGTTCTCTTTTATTATTTTTCATTCTTCAGTTTCTCTCTTCTTTCTGATTTCTTTTAGGTTTCTGTCTTTGCTATCACTGATCCTTTCCTCCATTTGGTCGACTCTATTTCCCAAGCTTGCTTTCATTTTTCAACCCTTGCAGTGTGCTCTTTATCTCCAGAATTCTATTTGGTCCTTTTTGAGAGTTTCAGTTTCCTTGCTAAAAACTCATTCTGCTCATCTAGTTGTCTTTTCAATTCCTGAAATTGTTGATATGATTCGTTTTGGATCTCATTGAGTTTTTTTCAGTAGTACCATCCTGAATTCTCTATGTCATTTAAGTCACATATATCTGTGTCTGTAAAGCTTGTTTTCTGGAGATTTTTCTCTTCTTCCTGAGATGCCTTGTAACTTTGGTTGTTCATGGTGTTTAATGGACTATTTCTCACCGGGGCATTGATGGAAATGTATTTTTGCCTTCTTTTTTTTTTTTTCCAGAAAGAAGATTTATTATATAAAGTGGTCTCTTTAGCTTGTTGCAAAGAAGGCGCTTTTCGTTTTGGTTTCCAGTGGTGTCTAATCACTTGGATCCCTGCTTTATATAAAGCCTTAATAGTGCCTTTTTTTCCTTATAGAGTTTTAATCACACTCACTACTCCAGTCTCAGTCTCTGTCAGTGTTAGGAACAGTTTCAGTATCATTTACTCAGATTCCCCTGGGGCTCTGCAGTGATTGGTCTCAGAGGGTATGGAGACAGGGGCCGTCTGGATTGGGGGTTGGAAGCTGAGGCCCAGCTTCCATTTTGCAATACAGCTGGTAAAATGAACTGTTTTCTCTGCCACTCCCTGTTCTCTGCCGTCCCTGCTTCTTGCTGTCTTCCTCAGTGCCTGGGCACTGCTGCTGGCTGCTGGAGCTCTCAGCTCTCCCAGGCAGGGCTGTTCAGAGAACTTGCCGCCCCTTCTCCCCTCCCCTCCTCTGCAGGGAGCCCCAGTGCAAGAGGCAGCTTCTTTGTTTCTCCAGACCCCTCCCGACACCCAGGGTTCTGACCTGTGGTAGCTCTTATGCACAGATCCCACACTCAGATGCGCTGTGTACACTTTTGTGTGTTTTTGTTGTTGTTGTTCAGTTTTACGTGTTCAGCTTGTTGTTTCAAGGGGGGAGATTTAGGGACGACTCACCACCATGTTTCTTTAGTGTCTTCTACCCAGCTCTTCTATTAGGATTGTGTTTAGTGCTTTTCAGCTGAAGCCTCTTACTCTGCTAACAGTAGCAGCTCTCTTGACAAATGCTTCTTGGCTGAGGTGCACATGAACAAAGCTGTTGCATCCAACTCAGAGGCTATCAACACTCACTGAGTTTTGAGTTGTCTCAGGGCTCTGATTAGGAGAAAACTAGCAGAGTCACTTCTGCCTCTGAAAATGACCTCTACGTTTGGTGAAGGTGGCAAATGTGATCCTCACTGCCATAAAAATACCTTTTGTAGTCAGAAACATCAGGGGTGAGCTGAGAGTGATAAACGTGCAAAGGTCCCTGTGACACTGCCGCAAGGAGAGGAAGCTGCGGATCACACAGGAAACCAGTCCTGAGCCTCCATCTGCATGTGCTGCTGGGGCTGAGAGCCAAGTCCATGGGGTTTGTGCGCCCCCTGCAGGCCCTGACCTCCCTGGAGGCCCTGAACCCTTGGCAGCCCTGACCCCCCAGAGGCCCTAAACCTCTGCAGGTCCAGACGCCCCTGAAGGCCCTGATCCCCTGGAGGCCTTGTGTCCTGGAAGCCCTGAGCGCCCTGGTGTCCCTCAGCATGCTTTTTTTTAAACACCCACTGAGAAACAGAGAGTTGCCTGGCCCTTCCCCTTACCCAGCATTCAGTGGTGCATCCCTCCGTATAGGCATATGGATCCTCCTATGCAAAGCATGTCCTCTCTTAGTTACTTCTGTCAACTGAGCCTGCCCTCTGACCTTGGCTACAAGTCCCCAGCTGCCTCTGCTGCTCTCAGGGCTACTCTTGTGTCGGTCTCCTATGGCAGGACCCATTACAAGTGTCTTAAATAAGACCTTCCTTTTCAAATTTAAGCAGTTGTTGGAAGACTGTTTCATCAGTCACAGAGACAGACAACAAAGTGAAAGGAGGCTTTGGAGTCTCAATAATTCCGGACAAGACACAAGTGATAAATGTACACCTCTTCCATCAGGTGGCTCCTCAGGATCCGTAGATAGATCTGAGGGCAGAGCAACAGGCCACAGGTTTCTTTGAGCCACAATAGCTTCATCCCCAGGTCTTGAGACCCAATGCAGTTTCTCTCAGATGGACAAAGAATCATCTTCAGCTGGTGATTTCTCTCTAAATTTCCATTTCTCTCTTAGGAAGGGAGGTGTCTGGACTGGACCATGGCCTGCCTGCAGTGCATTCTAGAATGAGGCAACTGGTCTTCTAGGCCACAGGTCTGCAGTGGATGAGGATTCTGCCCACGGTGCATTGTACCTGAATCCTCACTGACACCTGAGTCAGAGATTACACTTGGGACTTTGGACATGATGCTCTTTGGTATTTTGGGTTCAGGTCATGCTGTAGTGAGTCAGCTTTTGGGGATGTTGGGATGTCCTTAGTGGAACTGGTCTGTGATGGATGTGAGTATTTGGAGGCTGTTTCAGTCGCTCTGTGCTTAGAAGCTGTGACTGTTCCAGGGAAAAGGCACGTAGCCATTCAGGACCCTTAGACATCTTGAGGTAAATGGCATCCTGTTTTATGTGGACACTCCTAATACAGCCCAAGTGTTCACCCAGCATGAGGCAGAGGAGATTAGCCTCCAGGAGAGGAAGGAAGCAATGTGACCAGTGATGTGATGTGACTTCCTCCAGGCTGCAGGATGGAGAATGGGGCAATGAGTCTGGATGTAAGGAAAGCGGCTCTTGAACCAGGAAAGACACAGAAGCAGACGCTTATCTGAGTTTTGCTCAGGCTGCAGAAGAGATAAAACCTGAGTAATTTAATATTAACAACCATTCACTTCCCAAAGCTCAGGAGTGGGAATCCAGATGAGGTGCCAGCATGTCACCAATGACCCCTCTTCCTGGGTCATATCTGGTTTGTTCTTGCTGTGCCTTCAGGTGAAGGAAGTCACAAACCTGGTCTCTTGGGCCTCATTTAGTTAGGTGCTAATCCACTTCATGAGAACCTGGGCCTTGTCACCCAGCACCTCCTGAGACTCCAACCTCTAACATGGTTCTCTGTGGGTTAAGATTTCAATATGTAATGTTGGGGCACATGTGTTCAGATCCAGTCCCCAAACCTCTGGTACATGTGGTCCTGCAACACCTTTGATGTCTGTCTAGGGAGATTGACTTCCTGATCTGACCTCCAGACTGTGAGGACTCACTGTGTGTTGACTTTACCCAGAGTGTGTGGTACTGTGATTGACCACATCCGCAGGCTGGACAAGGGTCCACATATTACAAGAGTCTGCCCACGC
The DNA here is from genome assembly GCA_003508835.1 of Eonycteris spelaea. Lineage (NCBI taxonomy): Eukaryota > Metazoa > Chordata > Mammalia > Chiroptera > Pteropodidae > Eonycteris > Eonycteris spelaea. The sequence goes on from PUFA01000778.1 coordinate 24,092, forward strand.
TGCTCCCTGTTGTGCGAGAAAAGCAGTCCTGCCCGGACAGGACAATGCAGGTTGTACTCAGAGGGCAGGAGCCTCTTCAGAGCTCAGCCTTGCAGCAGAAAACTGAGGGGAATTGCTAGAACCTGGCTCACTTGTCACCATGACTTTGCTACCAGGAGTCATTATTGTCCTCCCAGAAGGTCATGTGCCTGGTGCTGGACCTCAAGGACTGGGCAGTAGGAGTTTCACCGCTTCAGTATTTATGCTTACCCAGTTATTGCATCATTCCCTTTTCAGAAACAGGGAAAGTGGGAGGAATGGCTGGGGGATCTGGCAGGCCAAACCCTGAATCTGACACCAAATGTCATTCCAGACGATGCCCGAACTAACTCCCCTTGTCCAGAGACCAGGGAGTGCATGTGTGCCCTCTTGCAGGAGCCATGACAAATGACAGGGACCTGACAGCAGACACTGTCCCTCATCTTCCTGCAGGACACTGGACTCATGACATTTCCCTGATGGCTGGGTATGCGTGTGAGAGTCTCACTTTACATTGTCAGGTATCTGTTCTCTGTGTGAGGACGTCAGAGGACACTGTTCCCTTCCTTCCTCAGCCCCGCACAGCTGCCCTTCCCTCAGGGTTTCTGTCACTCGCAGGATGTGGGTCGTCACACTGTGTCTCTCGCACAGTAATATGTGGCGTGTCCTCAGGCCTCAGACCGCTCAAGCTCCATGTAGGCTGTGTTGGTGGACTTGTCTGCAGAAATGGTGACTCTGCCCTTAACTTCTGTGCGTGGTTTGTGCTACCATAATAAGGGTTAACTCTTCCCATCCACTTCAAGCCCTTGACCTGGTTGCCTGTCGCACCCAGTCCATATAGTAGTCGCTTGAAGGTGTATCCGGAAGCCTTGCAGGAGACCTTCACGAGGCCCAGGCTTCCTCACCTCGGCCCCAGACTGCACGCTGCACCTGGGCGTGGACACCTGTGGAGAGGAGACAGCAGTGGGTGCAGAACCTGACTGGACCCTGGTGCCCCTCGTCAGCCCAGGGCTGGGATCCCTTACCTTTCCCAGTGCCACCAGGAGAGAGGACGCTCCAGCTCCAGTCCATGCTGAGGGAGGTGCCGTCAGGGCCTCTGTGGAGAAGGCGTGATGGTGGGTGCTGTGAGGACACAGACGGGTCCCTACTTAACCTAGTGCACCTAGCTCATTTGCATATTTCTGAGGCAGAGTATTCACAGCTGAAAATCTTGGCGCCCAATGCGAGAATGTTGATGACACAGGGATCATGCAAATGGGCATTGGGGGTTCCAGTCCCGTTCTTGGTTGGGGACACGTATCATCTGCCAGGCCCTTGATCTCTGGCACAGTTCTGCCACCGAGGAAACAAGTCTCACAGGACGTCTCCTCACTGTCCACCCCTTTGAGTGACACGGAGACACCGAACTGTCCAGGCTCTCAGTGAGGACGTCTCATTCCAGGGTCAGGTGCCTCCTAAATGCCACAGCTAGTGAGTTAGAGAGCTGTGCTTGTCACCAGCTCCTCGTCACTTAGAGGGCTCGGTGGTCTAGACCTGCCCTCGCATGTGTGGTTCTCATTTTCTTCTCAGTTTGGCAAGACGTCCTGACAGAATAGACGCATTGTTGCTTCAGCATCCCTGTCTGACTATTAAATAAATAATTGTTTGACATGGAACGCCACAGACTCTCAGAGTGAGGCCCTACCCATTCCCCCTGCACCTGCTCCTGGAGCTGCAGCCACTGCTTAGTGGGTCCTGAGGGCCCCCTGCCGCCGAGTCGTCACCCTGCAGGAGGCGGGCCCTGGCTGTGGCCTCAGGGGCATTGACCTTGCAGGGCCTGCAGTCCAGGATTAAATGTCTGTGCCCTGACTGCGGGATGCTACCTCAGGGGACACCATATGCCTCACCTCTGGAAAGAGTGAAGAGGCCTCACTCCACCCCCCCCCCCACGACTCTGCAGGGAGGCCCCAAGCAAGGGCTGTGCGAACCCACCAGGTGCCCCCTGCCTGAGGGGCGAACAGACGCACTGACACAGGCAAGACTCCCCTGAGTGGGGAAGCTCTCGAGGCGTTTGGGGCTCCTGTGTCCTTTAGTTCCCTCTGGCTGAAGTGACATCGGAAAAATCCTGCTGGATACAGGCCATGTTGTTCGATGATGGACAGTCTACTCCTTACTATTCCATGAACTAGACACGCACAGCAGAGGTTCCCGCAGATGTCACCTGTGACCTGCTACTAGACGTAGGGATCTAATCTCACGACGTGTAAGATAACCTGGACAGATATAATTGACATGAAATCGCTGAATGTCCGTTGTATCTTCGAGTCTCATTCAGGAAGCTGGAATCGGGGAAAGTGACGCACACAACGACGTGTTAGAGCTCAGGTGAGGTCACATTTGAAAGGGCTTCGGTCCCCCTGGCTGGACTCCTTAGGTGCATGGTGCCACCTCACTCCGAGGACCAGGACTGTCCCTCCTGATACACAAGCCAACCCCATGAGAGCTTCTGTCCCAGGGGAGACTGAGCGCAGGCGGGAGGAGACGCAGGAGTCCTGGCCTCCAGATGCGCTGGGACACGAGGTCCACGATCACGTCCGGGAGGCACTGGCCTCTGCGTGAGGACTCTCGTAAGCGCTGCTGTCAGGAACCTGTGCCTGTGCCGACCTAACCAGGAACGTGGTGAACGTCCTTCTGGTCAGCGAAACCTGCTCACAGTTAACCCTGGGGTCTTGCTATGTGTGAGAGCTGTACGCCCACCACTCAGGTGTGTGAAGCCTGACTCACCATGGACTGTATGGCAGAAGGGTTCTTAGGAAGCGTTAGGGTTAAATGAGACTGTAAGGGTGAGTCCTCACCACTGGACCTGGTGGCCTCGTAGAAGAGGGCAAAAGAGACACATCTCTCCCTTTCTCCAGCACGTGACATTGCACCTATAGGTCAGTCTGCCTATGGAAAGGATTTCTCACCAGTATCACGAAGCATCTGACCCCGCACCTGGAATCCTGACGCATCAGGTGATACAAAAACATTTCTGTCATTTTAAGCCACCCAGTCATTGATTGTTGTGATGACAAACTGAGCACATGGGACAGGACGTGGCACTGAGAAGTGGGTGCTGCTGGAACAGCACTGAAGAAGGTGGACGTGGACGTGGAAAGCAGGGTGATGGGTAGGAGTGGGAGTCTTGTAAGTGCCTGCTAGAAAATTCCCAGCTTGCCATGAGGGGTGATACAGGTTACTGTGTGAGAGCTCAGAGAGAGGACGGGAGAGCCGTGGAGGGAAGCTCCCACTCTCTGGGAGAATGCAAGCACAGTCACGAGGACAGCGGTGGTTGGAGTGTGGACATGGGGAGCCATTCTGGTGCGGTGTCCATGGAAACGAGAAACATGCCACAGGATTTTGCAGGAATGTGACTTGTCACAAAGTGTCAAAGAGCTTGGCTGGTGGGTTTCAGGGGTTGCTGGAAGTAGAGTTGTGAGCAGTGAAAGTGGGTGGTTAGCTGTGGGATTTTCTAAGCAAAGGGCAGAGTGTTGGTTCTTCTTGCTGCTTTTAGTTAAATATGTGTGAAGATTGATGGATCAGAGATGGCAGTACCATGTAGTGCTAATCAGAACTCAGGGACTTGAAAGAAGCAGCCCATCCATGGAGCCAGAGTGTGGAGTTTCTTATGAATCAGGCAAGATAGGAGGTGCTGAACAAATGAGTTGAAGAAAACTTCATGGCATGACCAGCAGGTTTCACCAGCCATATCTGCACCGGCCAGGATCAGAACTCTGGTTATTCCAGCACAACACTGTCATTTGGAATCAATGGGACAAATCGTGGGGCAGAATGGAGGAAGGTGGTCAGGCTTTGATTGTACAGAGACGGATCATAACCCACTTTTGCCTGTGAGCACCCGTTCTGTTAAGAAAAGAAGAACAGTCTTGGAGGAGCCGGGGACCGTCAGGGAGGACTCCTTTGCTTTCAGAGTCTTGAGCCACCACCCTAGATTTTAACAGGTGACAGGACTTCCTAGTCAAGCTCAAGTGTCACTGCCACCTAGAGGAGCCTGTTGGGTGTGACCACCGCCCTGCAGAGCTGCAGCGAGACTTCCCTATGGGGCCAAGAAGGTGAGATGGCACCTCAGTGGATCTGCGAGGTGGGACCACCATCCAGAGGGTACATAGCAGGGACACAGCCAGAGCGGACCAGATCAGCAACATCAAAGCCTGCGGGATTGCCTCGCTGGGTTGTGGACCTGCGTTGGCCCAACAATTTCTCTTTCTTTCCTCTTCATCCTTTCAGGATGGGAATGTCTACCTGTGACTGCCCATCATCACATGTTGGAGGCAAAAACGTGTCTGTATTTGTTAAGGTTCATTACCATGAGAGGACGTTCGCTTCAGGATAAATCATACGTCAAGATCCACCAATTATCGATGAGATGATGTTTGATGAGACTTTACATGTTAGACTCTGAGTTGATGCTGTAACGGTAAGACAATTTGGGGACGTTGGGTTAGAGTTGATTTACATAGGGGAGAGCTGTGTCGGAATCTACAAGTGTAATTTTATGGACTGAATTGTGACCCTGAAACTTCGCATGTTGGAGTTTGAAATTCTCTATGTGAGTATTTAAAATCAGACTTTGAGGAGGCCAGGAAAGGCTAAGTTGTGTCATGGTGTGTGGTCCGACGTAATAGGACAGGAGTGTAGTGAAAAGAAAGAGACATGAGAGTCACCAGCACATCCCAACGTGTCCCCTGACCCTGTCTCAACATAGTCACTGATGAGGTGTCCGCACAGTGCTCTGTACAGGTGCGTTCATCCGGACAGCTTCTGTCTTCAGGTTTCTGAGTTCTTTGGGTGCCCAAGGGTCAGCAGCCAGCTGTGCCCCTCTGACACAGACCTGTCCTTCAGTAGTGCCTGTGACCTTGAATCATAATGTTGCATGACACGTAGAGTAAGCAGGTGACCTTTACACTCCCTGAGTATAACCTGCCTGGGGGTCTACAAATGAAGAGACATATTAGATTAATGATAGCAGAATGACTAGGGACAGGTGAATGCCATATATGCATACAATCCCTCTTCTATGACTGGCCTGTGCGGAGGCTGGGAGATTGAGCTGTGCTCCAGCCCCATGGAGCTCAGGGTGGAGGACAGACTTAGTGAAGTTAGGACAGTAGATGGACACCTGGTTGTGTTGGGAGTGTTTCAAAATCCACCCGAGTAAGTGGAGAAATGGAGGTACTGTTGTTGTAGGCAGGACAGAAATGGCAATGTGTGGCGTCCTGGGGGCTGATCCACCCCTGTGGGCCATGGGTCCTGTCTGAAGGAGGGCCCACTGTGGGACAGCGGTGCCTGTGGGAACAGAGAGCCTGAGCTCAGCACACAGGGGTCTGCACTGTGCCGGTCTTCTTTCTGTGCAGGTCTTTTCCAGCCACAGGGAAGAAGACAGCCCTCAGGATGGTCCCTCTTGCTGAGACATGAAAACAGACACACGGAAAACTGGCGAAGGAAGGTCCCCAGCCACCAGTGACATGTCGTCTACAGACAGACAAGGTGCGTTTTCATTTTAGTCTGCAGTGAGAACAGGAGAGTTTACATGCACATCAAAATAGTCAGGGTTTTCCGTGTGAGCAGCTAACTTTGAGAGGAAATTGTTGCTCCCAACAGGAAGCCCCTTCCCATGTCCCTCTGCACCTGCTGCTGGCTGGTCTGTATGTTGTGCTGTACATTATGTGATCTGCGCGCCCCCTTGGGGCCTGATTGGCCCCTGCAGCTCCCCCTCCAGAGTCTCCTCAGGAGCTTTGTGTCTGGGCTCACACTGGAGGTCCCCTCACTGTGTCTCTTGCACAGTAATACACCGCGGTGTCCTCACTCGTCACAGAGTTCAGCTGCGGAGAAACTGGTTCTTGGACGTGTCTCTGGAGATGGAGGTGCGACTCTTCGGGACGGGCTGTAGTATGTGTCGCCCATTTGTAACAAATTTGCCCATCCACTCCAGCCCCTCTCGGGTGGCTGGCGGATCCAATGCCAGCAGTAACCGCTGCTTGTGTGGAGACTTATAGTCAGCGCAGGGTGAGCGAGAGGGTCTGCAGAGGCTTCAGCTGATGCGAGCCCCACTGCTTTAGCTCTACCTCGGACAAGACACCTGGGGACAAGGAGCATCAGCCATGTCAGTCATGTATTATCACAACCATCAATAGATCCCTCACTGACATCTGAGACACTTACCTTGGGGGGCTGTCACCAGGCACAGGAGAAGACCCCACAGTCTCATCTTCAGCTCGACCACAGCGATGCTTCCCCAGAGACCTGAGCCCTGCGTGAGGAGAGAGTTGTGAGCGTCCCCAGCCCAGACAGGGAAAGATTTGTGTCCTTCATCCTCGACTCTGAACCTTGGGGACAGGCCTGGGACACAGTCGTACCCTCAGGAGCCCCTCATCAGACCCTGAGCACATCACGTGTGAGCACCCCTTCCTCCCTAACCCTGGGTTCATCTCCCCACTGTATTTCAGCTCAGACTCAGCCTTTCCTATTGGGTGTGCGTGTGGGGGGCTGTATCACTGAGTCATGGACGGGGCTTCTACAGACTATTGGGTCCGGGGAATGAATTCCTCTTCTATTTACACGATTCATTTATATTTGATAAAGGAGAGAAACCAAGAGTTATCCAAGATACAGGGCGGGTGCCCTGGAGAGGCTCGCTTCCCTAAGCAGATCTAGCCAGCTGTGATGGCCTATAGGGTACAGCGATCAATCCCTTTTCAGCTTGCACTAGAAGTTCTGGGACACTGCATGAGGCCTGGGCAGAGAAATGTTCTTCAGAGTAAAGAGGAGGCCGTGTCTGTGGGAAGCTGGAAGTGCTCCTTCCTCTATCTGACCAGGAACCAGAGAGAAGTCCAAACATACAGGGTCCCTCACCTGAACCCTCACCACTCTGGTCACACCGCCTGCATCTACCCTCTTAATGGGAGCATTCCCGGGGGTGGGGAGGATTTACAGCAACGACTATGATCTGAAGGGTCCACACCAGACCGACTGTGCCATGCCAGGGCCCAGGGTAGAATCATAGAAGGGGTCTCCAGTTCACCTTTAAGAATGTAGCGACAATGAGAACACAGCATCCTCTTCTGAATAAAGCAGAATTCCTGTTTTTGCTTTCTGTTCCATTGAAAGGCATTGAATGATGAACACATTTTTGGCATAATTGTCCAAAAAGAAAGTGTCTTTTCTTTTTTTTTTTTTTGTAATACCAAGCTAGGCTCATCCCACCAGATGTCCTGCTACAGGACTGTGGAGGTGACTGGTGTCATAACGATCGCTCTGAGCCACACAGGCTGCGTGATGCAGACAAGTTTCCTTTCCTGCCATCAATGATTTTACGTAGAAAGACTCATATGCAAGGTCAGCCTTTTGGTGAAGGAAGGGAAAGAATATGAGCACAGATGATAGAAAACTTTGCGGCATTTACAATTATTAGAAGTGCGAAAATTAGTCTAGCTGGTTGATTCAGTGCACGCAGTTTTATGATATGGTCAACGTTCAAGTGTTGAATCCACTTGATACTGTCAGAGAAGTGAGTAAAACAAAGAAAAGTGAGAAACATAATTTTAAACGCTTGGACTGAGAATAATTTATAATCATTCCATTTTTACCCAACTTCTTCAGTACCTGTTGCTCGAGTGCTTCTGTATTTTAAAATTTTGTCTTCTAAACAGACTCCTAGTTTTGGGTACAGTCTCAGTCCTGCTCTGAGTGTTTCCCAGAACCTGGTGTCACAAATATCTGATGAAAATTGGGCTGGTCTGTGGGACAACAGGAGTGAGGAGCACAGCAGCTGTGATCCCTGAGGTGGGAATCACCACAGCCCCACGAGTGTCCAGCACAGTTATGTGTCCAGGTGGGTCTGTCAGGATGACCTGTGTCGTTCAGTTCCTAACTTGCTAGTGCTGGCCGTGCGTCAGCAGCCAGCTGTGTCCACTGAATGTCCTGTCCTTCTTTAATGCTGTGTGGACTTGCATCATGTGTGTGCATGACATGTGGACACATCATAGCCACCAGTAGACCCAGTGCACATAAACTGGCCTGGGGTGACCACACATGGACAGACAGGTTTGGTGAACGTTACGGGATGAAGTGAAGGCAGGTGAATGCTACGTATTTGCTTAATCCCACTACGGTGCCTGGTACGTGGGGACGGCTGGGAGAGTGAGGGGGACTCCAGCACAGGGACACAGGACTAAACAGATTTAGTGTAACTAGGACGTAGATGACAGCAGGTGATGTTGGGGTGTTTCTACGTTCACACGAGTAAATGAGGAACGAGAGGTTCATGTGCTGCAGGCAGGACAGGGACCCTGTGGGACAGAGGTCCTGGGGACAGGTCCTCCCTTGTGGGCCCTGTGTCCTGTCTGAAGGGAGGCCCACGTGGGGACAGCGTGTGTCTGTGGGGGGCAGAGCCTGAGCTCGGCACACAGGGCCCTGCACTGTGTGTGTCTCTCTGTGTGGAAACAGTTCCCAGCCTCAGGGACACAAGCCCTCAGGGGGTCTCTCTGTCAAGGAATCAGAAAGGACACACTGAAAGCGCTGAAGGAAAGGTCCCCAGGCACTGCTGATTTGAAGGTTACGTTCTTATTTTCTCACCTTCAGTGAGAATGGGGAAAACTAGAGCCACGAAGAAGGAGCAGTGATTCTCCTGGGAGGCAGCTGAGAGATGAGAGGAAATCGCTGCTCCCACAGGAAGCAGCTTCCCCAGCTCCCTCTGCACCTGCTGCTGGCTGGTCTGTGTGTGCTGAGCTGTGTGCGCCCTGAGCGCCCCCTGGTGGCCTGAGCTCTCTCCAGTCTCCCTCAGGGAGGTTTGTGACTGGCTCACACTGAAGTCACCTCACTGTGTCTGTCGCACAGTAATATGTGGCCGTGTCCTCAGGCCTCAGACCGCTCAGCTCCATGTAGGCTGTGCTGGTGGACTTGTCTGCGGTGATGGTGACTCGGCCCTTGAACTTCTGCGCGTAGCTAGTGCTCCATGTTAGGGTAACCCGTCCCATCCACTCAAGCCCTTGACCTGGTGCCTGTCGCACCCAGTGCATATAGTAGCCAGTGAAGGTGTATCCGGAAGCCTTGCAGGAGACCTTCACGGAGGCCCCAGGCTTCCTCACCTCGGCCCCAGACTGCACCAGCTGCACCTGGGCGTGGACACCTGTGGAGAGGAGACAGCAGTGGGTGCAGAGCCCTGACTGGCCCTGGTGCCCCAAACAGCCCAGGGCTGGGGATCCCCTTACCTGTCGCCAGTGCCACCAGGAGGAGGACGCTCCAGCTCCAGTCCATGCTGAGGGAGGTGCCGTCAGGGCCTCTGTGGGGGAAGGAGTGATGGTGGGTGCTGTGAGGACACAGACAGTCCCTACTTAACCTAGTGCACCTCAGTCATTTGCATATTCATGAGGCAGAGTATTCATAGCTGAAGACTTGGCCCCCCTGAGAGAATCGATGACACAGAACTGTGGTCAATGAGCATATGGTGTCCCAGGTACAAATGCTTCTTGTGCACATGTGACCCTGTCAGGTGTCTGATCTCTGTGCAGACAGACTTTTCCCTCTGAAGAAAAAATCCTACAGGACGTCTCTTCTCTGCGCATCCTTTTGCGTGACACGGCGAGACTGGATGCATCTGGGCTCTTATGACACATCTCGTATTCCTGGGTCCGGTGTCTTAAATGGCACACCTGGTAACACACGCCCTGCCACCAGCTCCCCACACTTCAGATGTCTCGAGGCTTCAGACCTGCCCATTATAGTGTGGTTCTTGTTGCTCTCTTAAAACTGGCAGATGGTCCTGCCAAATGGAATATCTATTTTACTTCTGCAATCTCTGTCTAATTGGAAATTTAGGTGATCTGTGGAAAGAGGAAGCCCCAGGCCCTCAGAGAAATCCCCTCCTCCACACCCTCTGGAACTACTCTGAATGCACAACCCCTCCGGGGTGGTTCCTGAGCGCCCCCTGCAGCCCAGCCCCCATCCTGCAGGGGAAGGTGCCATCTGGGCTCAGAGGGCATGACTCACAGTGTTTCTAGGACGGTATTAAATGTCTGTGCCCTGACTTCCGGATGCTCCCTCAGGGGCACCGTATGCTTTTGGCTTCACCTCTTGATATAGTGAATTGGCTTCACTCACCCCCAATTACTGTGCAGGGTGATCCTAAACAAGGGAACCTCTTCCCTGAGGCTGATGGATGCACTGACACAATCAGCTCTTCCCTGAGTCCACAAGCTTTTGGAGCCTCGCTGGACCTTTTATGTTCTTTAGGTTTCTCTAATGAAGGACGCTTCTGAGAAACCCTGTGGATACACACTATGTTGCCCAATGCACATCTACTTCCACTATTCAGTGAATGAGATGCACACACCCGATGTGTGCTCAGAGGGCACCTTGACCTGTACTAGATGTAGGGATCAAAACTCACTACGTGTAAGTGGCACCTGCACAGACATCCCTGGACGTGAAATCACTGAATGGCATAGCAATGTCAAGTCTCAGGAAGCTGGAATATGAAAAATGCAACAGGCAAGGGACCTGTTAGACCTCAGGTGAGGTCACATTTTAAAAGGGCATTGGTCTCCCTGGCGTGACTCATAGGTGCATGTGTCACCTCACACCAGGACCAGGAGGTGTCACTCTTGAAACATGAGCCAACCACAATGGCGCTCTCTCCTAGGGGGAGCTGAGGAAGGCGGGAGGAGGCAGGAGTCCTGGCCTCCAGGATGTGCTGGGACACGAGGTCCACGATCACGTCCGGGAGGCACTGGCCTCTGCGTGAGGACGTCTCGTAAGCGCTGCTGTCAGGAACCTGTGCCTGTGCCGACGTAACCAGGAACGTGGTGAACGTCCTTCTGGTCAGCGAACCTGCTCACAGTTAACCCTGGGGTCTCGCTATGTGTGAGCTGTACGCCCACCACTCATGTGGTGAAGCCTGACACACCATGGACTGTATGGCAGAAGGGTTCTTAGGAAGTGTTAGGGTTAAATGAGACTGTAAGGGTGAGTCCTCACCCACTGGACCTGGTGGCCTTGTGAGAAGAGGGGGCAAAAGAGACACATCTCTCCCTTTCTCCAGCACGTGACATTGCACCTAGAGGTCAGCTGTCTGCCTGTGGGAAGGATTCTCACAGGTATCGATGCATCTGGCCCCTCCTGGAATTCCTGACCCCATCAGGTGATACAAAAATTTTGTCATTTAAGCCACCCAGTCATTGATTGTTGTGATGACAACTTGAGCACATGGGACAGACCGTGGCACTGAGAAGTGGGTGCTGCTGGAACAAGCACTGAAGAAGGTGGACGTGGACGTGGAAGCAGGTGATGGGTAGGAGGTGGGAGACTTGTAAGTGCCTGCTAGAAAATTCCAAGCTTGCTGTGAGGGGTGATACAGGTGATTGTGTGGAGAGCTCAGAGAGAGGACGGGAGAGCCGTGGAGGAAGCTCCCACACTCTGGGAGAATGCGACACAGTCACGAGGACAGCGGTGATTGGAGTGTGACATGGGAGCGTTCTGGTGCGGTGTCCATGGAAACGAGAAACATGGCACAGGTTCTGCAGGAAATGTGACCTTGTCACAAAGTGTCAAAGAGCTTGGCTGGTGGGTTTCAGGGGTTTGGGGAAGGTAGAGTTGTGAGCAGTGAAAGTGGGTGGTTAGCTGCGGGGATTTCTAAGCAAAGGGCAGGAGTGGTTGGTTCTTCTTGCTGCTTCTAGTTAAATATGTGTGAAGATTGATGGATCAGAGATGGCAGTACCATGTATGCTAATCAGAACTCAGGGACTTGAAAGAAGCCAGCCCATCCATGGAGCCAGAAGTGTGGAGTTTCTTATGAAGCAGGCAGGATAGGAGGTGCTGAACAACATCTGACAGAAAACTTCATGGACAAGACCAGCAGGATTCATCAGCCATCTCTGCACCAGCCGGATCAGAACTGTGGTTATTCCAACACAAACACTGTCATTTGGAAATCAATGGGACGAAATCGGGGCGAATGGAGGAAGGTGGTCAGGCCTCTTGGATTCTACAGAGACGGATCATAACCCACTTTGCCTGTGAGCACCCATTGTGTTTAAGAAAAGCAAGAACAGCCTTGGAGGAGCTGGGGACCGTCAGGGAGGACTCCTTTGCTTTCAGAGTCTTGAGCCACCACCCTAGATTTAACAGGTGACACGACTACCAAGTCAAGCTCAAGTGTCACTGCCACCTAGCGGAGCCTGCGGGTGTGACCACCACCCTGCAGAGCTGCAGCGAGACTCCCTATGGGGCCCAGAGGGTGAGACGGCACCTCAGTGGGTCTGCGAGGTGGGACCACCATCCAGAGGTACAGAGCAGGGGCATCCAGCCAGAGCGGACCATCGCCAACATCAAGCCTGGCGGGATTGCCTTGCTGGGTTGTGGACCAGCGTTGGCCCAACAATTTCTCTTTCTTTCCTCTTCATCCCTTTCAGGATGGGAATGTCTACCCTGTGACTGCCCCATCATCACATGTTGGAGGCACATAACGTGTCTGCATTTGTAGGTTCATACCATGAGAGGACGTTCGCTTCAGGATGAATCATACGTCAAGATCCACCAATATCTGAAGATGATGTTTAGATGAGACTTTGCACTTTACACTTTGAGCTGATGCTGTAACGAGTAAGATATTTGGGGACATTGGGTTAGAGTTTATTTTCCATAAGAGAGCCATGGATTTTGGAGTTTATAGGTATAATTTTATGGACGGAATTGTGACTCTCAAACTTCGCATGGTAGAGTTTGAATTCTCAATGATAGTATTTTCAATTGGGCTTTAAGGAGGCAAGAAAGGCTAAGTGGTGTCATGGTGTGGTGGTTCCACCCCACTAGGACAGGAGTCTGGAAAAGAAGCGCCACGAGAAGTGACCGGCTCATCCAACGTGTTCCCTGACCCTGTCTCACCACAGACACCGATGAGGTGTCCCACGCGTGCTCTGTACAGGTGCGTCCATCCTGACGTCCTCTGTCATAAGGGTTGTGAGTTCTTAGTGGTGCCCAGTGGTCAGCAACCAGCTGTGCCCCCACCTGACAGACATGTCCTTCAATAGTTCCCGTGTGACCTTGAATCATAAGTGTGCATGACACGTAGGGCAAGCAGGTCACCTTTAGACTCCCTGAGTATAACCTGCCTGGGGGGCCCACAATGGACCGACATGTTAGATTAATAATAGCAGATGACTGGGACAGGTGAATGTCATATATGCACATAATCCCTATTCTGTGACTGGCCAGGGTGGACACTATGAGACAGAGCTGGGCTCCAGCCCCATGGAGCTCAGGATGTTGAAAAGAAGTAGTGAGATTAGGACAGTAGATGTCACGTGGTCATTTTGAAAGGGTTTCAAAATACACGTGAGTAAGTAGAGAACTGGAGGGTAGTGTGTGGTAGACAGGACAGAAATGGCATTGGATAGAGTCCTGGGACAGATGCTCCCTTGTGGGCCCTGTGTCCTGTCTGAAGGAGGCCCATGTGGGGACAGCGTGTGTCTGTGGGGGCGAGCCTGAGCTCGGCACACAGGGCCCTGCACTGTGTGTGTCTCTCTGTGTGGAAACAGTTCCCAGCCTCAGGACACAAAGCCCTCAGGGGGCTCTCTGTCAAGAAATCAGAAAGGACACACTGAAAGCTGCTGCAGGAAAGGTCCCCAGGCACTGATGATGTGACTACAGACAGGCTACTTCTTTGTTTCTCATCTTCAGTGAGAATGTGGAAAATTAGAGCCACGAAGAAGAAGCAGTGATTCTCCTGGGAGGCAGCTGAGAGACCTGAGAGGAAATCGCTGCTCCCACCAGGAAGCCGCTTCCCCAGCTCCCTCTGCACCTGCTGCTGGGCTGGTCTGTGTGTGCTGAGCTGTGTGGCCCTGAGCGCCCCCTGGTGGCTGGCGCTCCCTCCAGTCTCCCTCAGGGAGGTTTGTGACTGGGCTCACACTGAAGTCACCTCACTGTGTCTGTAGCACAGTAATACACGGCCGTGTCCTCAGCCTTCAGGCTGCTCATTTGTAGATACAGCGTGTTCTTGGCGTTGTCTCTGGAGATGGTGAAGCGGCCCTTCACAGAGTCAGCGTAACTAGTGCTACCACCACAGTATTAATGTATGAGACCCACTCCAGCCCCTTCTCCGGAGCCTGGCGGACCCAAACATGTCGTAGCTACCAAAGTTGAATCCAGAGGCCACACAGGAGAGTCGCAGACCCCCCGGGCCGCACCACGTCTCCCCCAGACTCCACCAGCTGCACCTCACACTGGACACCTGTGAACACAGACACAGCAGGGTCAGGAAACGGTCACACGTCCCTGTGCCTCACTCACACCCCTCACGTACTCAGTGGCCCTCGTTCCCCATCAGTCACCTCGTAAAACAGCGACGAGGAAAACCCAGCTGAGCCCAAACGCCATGGTGCGGGTGCGTGTTCCGACCTGATCCTGGGATGGGCACCTGGGAGTCGCGGGGCTGGGCGCCTGTCCCAGAGCTGCAGGCTCGGGGCTGGCTGCCTTTTATCAGCAGAGGGGCCCTATTTGCATGTGCTCCGACTGTATAAGGAGCTCTGGGGTTGGACCCACAGAGAGGGCAGAGACCCAGAGCAGGCGTGGGTGTCTCTGGGCACGTGGAGGCAATGAGCTCATTTGGTGAAATATGGCTTTTATTGTGACATGTGTTACTGATACACTTAGCACCATCATGTGATGTCAGTTACCTGCATCACAGGAGAACAAGGCCAAACAGGATCCCAGAGACCTTGGTAGTATTGAGAGCTCATGAGTATAATACCGAACTCATTTGTCTGGCCCTGCACGCTCCACACTGCACCCCACTGCTCCACTGGGCCACCTCCAGGACATAGGGGACGTCCCCAGTGAGGAGCAGTCCGTCCTGTGTGAGCGCGTGTGGGATTTTCGGCTTCTAGTGCTGACGGAGAGCACGTGCGAGAACCAGGGTCACAGGGGTGTGGCAGGCGTCTGTCCCATCTGAGTGTTACTCTCTGTGCCTCTGACTTTCTCTGTCTGCTGATAACTGCACGTGTACGGTAGTTGTCTTGCTGTGGTAGAGCTCTGTCAGCCACAGCCACGCCAGGATGATGTGCACAGTTGGAATCGCACACACAGACGTGATGTCCATGTTACATCCTCAGGATCATAATTGGATTGCAGCATGTGGTGTGACCCAGGCTCACACGGGTCAGTGCTGAGTCTTCTTCCGATGAGTGCGTCCACCTCCGAGTGAGTCTGTGCACCTGATGAGGGGTGTTGGAGTGTCCCCAGTCCTGGACTCTACAAGGAAAGCCAATTCCTAGCCTGTAGATGCAGAGACCTGAGGAAATGTTCGTATCCTTATGACACACAGCCACAGTGACCAGCAAGCTGCCCTAAGTGCAAATCAATAAATTGTCTTCAACATATCAGTTGAGTGACATCGCAGATGCTGCACCCCGAGGTCTGGATTTTCCGGTGCCACAGACAAATACGAGACCACATTCAGCCTGCCCGTGTAGTAGGTCTCCAGACAGCACAGTCTTGGAAAGTACAAAAGTTTAACTGGAAAGTTAATCATTCAAAATCCAGTGTCCTGAATATTAGAACCACCTTCCCAGTGAGGGCACAAAAGGCCGTGTGTGAACCAGGAATCGAGACCTCAAGATGCCGAGTCTGTGGTTGTCTTTACGAAGGACTCCTCTCCCCCAGGACTGTGTGAAGTTAACTCCAGTGTCTCATTCAGCTGCGTCCTCTGTTACTTTTCTACAGCAGGTCCCATGGACTGTGAAATCGGTGCAGAGAGATGGGGGTGCCGCTGTATAAAAACATAAAAACGGCACGCTGCATTGGAGTTTGCTGGGCAAGGAGGCTGAAAAGTTCTTGAGATGCGTGTTAGAAGCCTCCGTGCTGTGCACGGGCCTGGAGGGGAGGATCTGGGGGGAGCTCAGAGAGGAAGACGGGAGCCGGGGGGCAGCCTCAGTCTTCGTGGAGGAAACCTCAGCCATGCTGAGCAGATGCGGAAATGTGCGTGACGACGGCCATCGTGAAGGGCACTCGGATGGTGCCGGAAGCTTCTCATTGGAACCTGGAGGGAGGCGGTCCTTGTCATGGACGGTGGGGAACTTGTGTGACATGTTTGTCCTGGTGTCCTTTGGAAGGCAGAATGAGGAGAAGGGAACTGGACGCTCAGCTGAGTCTTCTCTACACCAAGGGAGACAGGTCAGGCTCGGCTCCCTGATGGCTTGTAGTGAAGGACAGCAGAGATGAGGCTAAACTGTTCGCAGGACGTACGTTTAATCCTTTACGTCCTCCATGATAACAAGCACAACTGTATTTTCTGACACAAATCGCCACACACAGTGTGTTGGTCCTAAGGAATCCGTCACCTCCACGTAGAGTGTGTCCTGTGGGACAGGCCCAGCTGCTACTCCCTGAATTTCATCACCCGGCTAGTGCTGGGACCACACACCTGTGAGCCTCTCCCGCTGGGACTGGGAACAGAAGAGAGTCTGTGGAGGGCCACTGCTGAGGGACTTGGACTTCCTCAAAGTGACATTTCCAGGGACGACGTACTGGCCCTTCCTCCCACTGCAGGCCAAGTTGGGAATGTCAACCACCAGCTGCCCCTCTGCCTGCTCTCAGGGTCCAACTTGCACTGGGACCTGACAGTCTCTGCAGTAGGGTTGAGTTGTCTGCGGACTCTGATGTGGTGACATCTATCAGAGTCATTTCTGCCTCAGTGAGTGACCTCTACGTCTTGTGCACATGATAAATGTGACACTCATTGTCAATAAAAAACAAAACAAGAACACCACTGTTTTTAATTCAGAAGCGTTAGAGGAAAGCAGAGAATAATAAATGTACACAGGTTCCCATGATGGTCCTGCAAGGACGGTGAGCCACAGATCACACAGGAAACCAGTCCTGAGTCTCCACTGCACGAGATGCCGGGGCTGAGACACAAGTCCATGGGGTTTGTGTGACGCCTGCAGACGCTGACTCCCTGGTGTCCTCAGCACACTTTTCCTTCAAAGCCCCACGGAAAAACGGAGACTCACCCGGCCCCTCCGCTTACCCAGCATTCTGTCGTGCGTCCCTCACGGTATAGGCATATGGTCCCTCCTGTATGAAGCATGTCCCTTCTTAGTTACTTCCATCAATGGAGTGCGTCCTCTGCTCCCAGGCCACAAGTCCCCAGCTGCCTCTGCTGCTCCCAGCATGCCCCTGACTCTCTGCAGTGGGGATATTTAATTGCAAGTGTCTAAAGAAAACCTTCCTTTAAATTCAGCAATTGCTGGAAGATATTTTTTTAAGTCACAGAGAGAGAACAAAGTGGAAAGATGCGTCAAGTCTAAATCATCTCCTGGCAGGACACAGGTGGTGAGCGGCTCCTCTTCCCTCACGTGGCTCCTCAGGCCCCAGGAAGGTGGATCCGAGGGCAGAGCGACAGGCCAGAGGTTGGGTCTGAGGCACAGCTGCTCATCCCCAGGTCTTGAGACCCAACGCAGTTCTCTCGGATGTGCATAAAATCATCTTCAGCTGGTGCTTTCTCTCTGACTTCCATTTCCTCTCTTAGGGAGGGAGATGTCTGGACTGTGACCATGTCCCTGCCCTGCAGTGCATTGTGGAATGAGGTAATTGGTTTTTAGGACCACAGGTCTGCAGCTGGAGAGGATTCTGCCCCAGGGTGCATGTACCTGATTTAGTGGTTATATTTGGGACTTTGGAAGTGATACTATTTGATATTTTGGGCTCACGTTAATGTTTTAATGAGTTGGCATTGGGGATGTTAGCATGGGCTAAATGGAACCAATCTGTAGAACGGACGTGAGAATCTGCAAGGCTGTTAGAGTCACATCGTGCTTGGAGTCTGATGTTACATTGGGGAAGAGACTGTGCCCTTCTGGTTCATTAGACATCTTGAGATATGATGAGTTTCCAGAGTTATCTGAGAGATTCCTAATACAGCCACAAGAGTTCACGCCAGTGCGGGGCAGAGGAGATTAGACTCCAGGAGAGGAAGGAAGCAATGTGACCAGTGACGTGAGGTGACTTCCTCCAGGCTGTGGGGATTGAGAACGGGGCATGAGTCTGGATGTAAGGAAAGCGGCTCTTGATCCAGGAAAGACACAGAAGCAGACACCTTCTGAGTTTGCTCAGGCTGCAGTAAGAGAATGAAGCCTTCTGAGTGATTTAACATTAACAACCATGCACTTCCCAAGGCCAGGAAGTGGGAATCCAGATCGAGGAGCCAGCATGGTCGCCACAGGGGAGGAGCCTCTTCCTGCATCATATCTGGTTTGTTCTTGCTGTGTCCTCAGGTGGAGGAAGTGACTCGCATGTCTCTGGGGCCTCATTGAGTTAGGTGCTAATCCACTTCATGAGAACCCTGGCCTTGTCACCCAGCACCTCCCAGAGACCCCGCCTCCTAACATGGTCCTCTGAGGGGTTAGGATTTCAATACGCAATGTTGGGGAGCACACGTGTTTAGACGACACCTCTCCCTCAAGACTCTGGGCACGAGTGGTCCTGCCAACACCTTGATGTCTGTCCAGGGAGATTGACTTCCTGATCTGACCTCCAGACTCTGAGGACTCACTGTGTGTAGACTGTACCCCGAGTGTGTGGTACTGTGATTCAGCAGGGACAGGGAAGTCACACAGGGTGGTTGTGGGTCCCGCGTCATCAAGGGTCTCCCCATGCTGCTCCCCAAGTGTGAGGACAGCTGTCCTGCCCCAGGGACAGGGACACTGCAGGGTGTCGGCGGGGACGAGCCTCTTCAGAAGCTCAGCCCTGCAGTAGAGAACTGAGGGGGACTGTGCTAGAACCTGGCTCACTTGTCACCATGACTTTGCTACCAGGAGTCGGGATCGTCCTCCAGAAGGTCATGGGCCTGGTGCTGGACCTCAGACTGGGCAGTAGGGGTTCACTCTTCATTCTTTATGTTTACTTGCATTGAAGCATCAGTCCCTTTTCAGAAGCAGGGGAAAGTGGGAGGAAGGGCTGGGGGATCTGCAGGCCAAACCCTGAATCTGACACCAACACGTCATCCCAGACGATGCCTGAACTAACTCCAGAGACCAGGGAGGTGCATGTGTGCCCTCTGCAGAAGCCATGAGAAATGACAGGGACCTGTCAGGAAATGTCTCTCATCTTCCTGCAGGATCCTGGACTCATGACACTTTCCCTGATTGCCAGGTGCGATTGTGAAAGTGTCACTTACAGTGTCAGGTGTCTGTCTCTGTGTGAGGACGTCAGAGGACACTGTTCCCTTCCTTCCTCAGCCCCGCATAGCTGCCCTCTCCCTCAGGGTTTCTGTCACTGGCAGGCTGTGGGTCGTCACACTGTGTCTCTCGCACAGTAATACGTGGCCGTGTCCTCAGGCCTCAGACCGCTCAGCTCCATGGAGGCTGTGCTGGTGGACTTGTCTGCGGTGATGGTGACTCGGCCCTGGAACTTCTGCGCGTAGCCTGTGCTGCCATCGTTAGGGTTAACCCGTCCCATCCACTCAAGCCCTTGACCTGGTGCCTGTCGCACCCAGTGCATAGCATAGCTGGTGAAGGTGTATCCGGAAGCCTTGCAGGAGACCTTCACGGAGGCCCCAGGCTTCCTCACCTCGGCCCCAGACTGCACCAGCTGCACCTGGGCGTGGACACCTGTGGAGAGGAGACAGCAGTGGGTGCAGAGACCTGACTGGCCCTGGTGCCCCAAACAGGCAGGGCTGGGGATCCCCTTACCTGTCGCCAGTGCCACCAGGAGGAGGACGCTCCAGCTCCAGTCCATGCTGAGGGAGGTGCCGTCAGGGCCTCTGTGGGGGAAGGAGTGATGGTGGGTGCTGTGAGGACACAGACAGGTCCCTACTTAACCCAGTGCACCTCGGCTCATTTGCATATTCATGAGGCGGAGTATTCATAGCTGAAGACTTGGCCCCACCTGAGAGAAGGTCGATGAGACAGGGTTATGGTCAGTGGGCATCGGATCGCCTAGGACCAAATTGTTGTTGGGGGACATGTGTCCCTATCAGGTCCCTAATCTCTGTGCAGACAGAGCTTTTCCCTCTGAGGAACGAGTCCAAAAAGATTTCTCCTCACTGTACACCTTCCTTGAGTGACACGGGGATCCATCTGGCTCTGATGTCAGACCTCGTATATCCTGGTCAGTGTGTCTCTTACATGCCACACCTCGTAAACATGCCCTGCCACCATTTCATCACAATTCAGACGTCTAGAAGCCCCAGGCCTGCACCTTGGTATGTGGTTCTCATTGCCTTCTCGATATTGGCAAATGGGTCTGATAGCTGGAATATCTACTTTTGCTTCTGCAGTCTCTGTCTTTTTGGAAATTTAAATGATTTGCAGAAAGAGGAATCTCTAGGCTCTCAGAGGAATCCCTTCCCTCACACCCTCTGCACCTACTCTGGGTACACAACCCTTGCTGGGCGGGTCCTGATCACCCCCTGCAGCCCAGCCCCCATCCTGCAGGGGAAGCTTCCATCTGGGCTCAGAGGGCATGACTCACAGTGTTTCTAGGGCTGCATTGAATGTCTGTTCCCTGAATTGAGGATGATCCATCAGGGACACCACATGTTTCTGGCTTCACCTCTTGATATACAGAATTGTCCTCGTTCACTTCTAATTCCTATGCAGAGAGATCCTAAGCAAGGGCTTTGTGAACCACCAGGGAGACCCTAGCCTGTGGCAGACGAATACGCTAACACAGGCAGCTCTTCCCTGAGTCCAGATCTGTTGCAGACTTGCTGGACCATTTATGTTCTTTAGGTGTCTCTAATGAAGGACACTTCTGAGGAACTCTGCATATACACACCATGTGGCTCAATGCAGAGTCCACCTTCAGTATTCAGTGAATTAGATGCACACACCAGATGTGTGCTCAGGGGTGACCTTTCACCTGTTATTAGATGTGGGGATCCAATCTCACTATGTGTAAGTGGCATCTGGACAGACAGACATCACTGGACATGAAATCACTGAACAAAGTCAAGTCTCTTCCAAAAGCTGCAATGTGGAAAGAACAGGAAAGGGACCTGCTGGACCTCAGGTGAGGTCACATTTTAAAATGGCATCGGTCTCCCTGGCTGGTCCCAAAAGGTGCACGTGTCACCTCACACCAGGACCAGGAAGTGTCACTCCTGATACACGAGCCATCCCACGAGAGCGCTCTGTCCCAGGGGGAGCTGAGAGCAGGTGGAGGAGACTCAGGAGTCTTGGCCTCCAGGATGCGCTGGGACACGAGGTCCACGATCACGTCCGGGAGGCACTGGCCTCTGCGTGAGGACGTCTCGTAAGCGCTGCTGTCAGGAACCTGTGCCTGTGCCGACGTAACCAGGAACGTGGTGAACGTCCTTCTGGTCAGCGAACCTGCTCACAGTTAACCGTGGGGTCTCGCTATGTGTGAGCTATACACCCACCACTCATGTGGTGAACCTGACTCACCATGGACTGTATGGCAGAAGGGTTCTTAGGAAGTGTTAGGGTTAAATGAGACTGTAAGGGTGAGTCCTCACCCACTGGACCTGGTGGCCTCGTGAGAAGAGGGGCAAAAGAGACACATCTCTCTCTTTCTCCAGCACGTGACATTGCACCTACAGGTCAGCTGTCTGCCTGTGGGAAGGATTCTCACCAGGTATCGAAGCATCTGGACCCCGCTCCTGGAATTCCTGACGCCATCAGGTGATACAAAAATTTCTGTCATTTAAGCCACCCAGTCATTGATTGTTGTGATGACAACTTGAGCACATGGGACAGACCGTGGCACTGAGAAGTGGGTGCTGCTGGAACAAGCACTGAAGAAGGTGGACGTGGACGTGGAAGCAGGTGATGGGTAGGAGGTGGGAGACTTGTAAGTGCCTGCTAGAAAATTCCAGCTTGCCGTGAGGGTGATACAGGTGATTGTGTGGAGAGCTCAGAGAGAGGACGGGAGAGCCATGGAGGAAGCTCCCACACTCTGGGAGAATGCGAGCACAGTCACGAGGACAGCGGTGCTTAGAGTGTGGACACTGGGAGCCATGCTGATGCGGTGTCCATGGAAACGAGAAACATGGCACAGGTTCTGCAGGAAATGTGACCTTGTCAGAAGTGTCAAAGAGCTTGGCTGGTGGGTTTCAGGGGTTTGGGGAAGGTAGAGTTGTGAGCAGTGAAAGTGGGTGGTTAGCTTTAGGGATTTCTAAGCAAAGGGCAGGAGGGTTGGTTCTTCTTGCTGCTTCTAGTTAAATATGTGTGAAGATTGATGGATCAGAGATGGCAGTACCATGTAGTGCTAATCAGAACTCAGGGACTTGAAAGAAGCCAGCCCATCCATGGAGCCAGAAGTGTGGAGTTTCTTATGAAGCAGGCAGGATAGGAGGTGCTGAACAACAATCTGACAGAAAACTTCATGGACAAGACCAGCAGGATTCATCAGCCATCTCTGCACCAACCAGGATCAGAACTCTGGTTATTCCAGCACAAACACTGTCATTTGGAAATCAATGGGACGAACTCATGGGGCAGAATGGAGGAAGGTGGTCAGGCCTCTTGGATTCTACAGAGACGGATCATAACCCACGTTGCCTGTGAGCACCTGTTCTGTTTAAGAAAAGGAAGAACAGCCTTGGAGGAGCCGGGGACCGTCAGGGAGGACTCCTTTGCTTTCAGAGTCTTGAGCCACCACCCTAGATTTAACAGGTGACGACTACCAAGTCAAGCTCAAGTGTCACTGCCACCTAGAGGAGCCTGCGGGTGTGACCACCGCCCTGCAGAGCTGCAGCGAGACTTCCCTATGGGGCCAGAGGGTGAGACGGCACCTCAGTGGGTCTGCGAGGTGGGACCACGATCCAGAGGGTACAGAGCAGGGGAATCCAGCCAGAGCGGACCATCGCCAACATCAAAGCCTGGCGGGATTGCCTTGCTGGGTTGTGGACCAGCGTTGGCCCAACAATTTCTCTTTCTTTCCTCTTCATCCCTTTCAGGATGGGAATGTCTACCCTGTGACTGCCCCATCATCACATATGTTGGAGGCACATAACGTGTCTGCATTTGTAGGTTCATACCATGAGAGGACGTTCGCTTCAGGATGAATCATACGTCAAGATCCACCAATATCCGATGAGATGATGTTTAGATGAGACTTTGCATTAGACTCTGAATTGGTGCTGTAACGAGTAAGACATTTGGGGACGTTGGGTTAGAGTTTATTTTCCATAAGAGAGAGCCATGGATTTTGGAGTTTACAGGTGTAATTTTATGGACGGAATTGTGACTCTCAAACTTCGCATGGTAGAGTTTGAATTCTCAATGATAGTATTTTCAATTGGGCTTTAAGGAGGCAAGAAAGGCTAAGTGGTGTCATGGTGTGGTGGTTCCACCCCACTAGGACAGGAGTCTGGAAAAGAAGCGCCACGAGAAGTGACCGGCTCATCCAACGTGTTCCCTGACCCTGTCTCACCACAGACACCGATGAGGTGTCCCACGCGGTGCTCTGTACAGGTGCGTCCATCCGACGTCCTCTGTCATAAGGGTTGTGAGTTCTTAGTGGTGCCCACTGGTCAGCAACCAGCTGTGCCCCCACCTGACAGACATGTCCTTCAATAGTTCCCGTGTGACCTTGAATCATAAGTGTGCATGACACGTAGGGCAAGCAGGTCACCTTTAGACTCCCTGAGTATAACCTGCCTGGGGGGCCCACACATGGACCGACATGTTAGATTAATAATAGCAGATGACTGGGGACAGGTGAATGTCATATATGCACATAATCCCTATTCTGTGACTGGCCAGGGTGGACGCTATGAGACAGAGCTGGGCTCCAGCCCATGGAGCTCAGGATGTTGAAAAGAAGTAGTGAAATTAGGACAGTAGATGTCAGTGGTCATTTTGAAAGGGTTTCAAAATACACGTGAGTAAGTAGAGAACTGGAGGGTAGTGTGTGGTAGACAGGACAGAAATGGCATTGGATAGAGTCCTGGGACAGATGCTCCCTTGTGGGCCCTGTGTCCTGTCTGAAGGGAGGCCCACGTGGGGACAGCGTGTGTCTGTGGGGTCAGAGCCTGAGCTCGGCACACAGGGCCCTGCACTGTGTGTGTCTCTCTGTGTGGAAACAGTTCCCAGCCTCAGGGACACAAAGCCCTCAGGGGGTCTCTCTGTCAAGAAATCAGAAAGGACACACTGAAAGCTGCTGCAGGAAAGGTCCCCAGGCACTGATGATGTGAGGTCTACAGACAGGCTACTTCTTTGTTTCTCTCTTCAGTGAGAATGTGGAAAATTAGAGCCACAAGAAGAAGCAGTGATTCTCCTGGGAGGCAGCTGAGAGACCTGAGAGGAAATCGCTGCTCCCACCAGGAAGCCGCTTCCCCAGCTCCCTCTGCACCTGCTGCTGGGCTGGTCTGTGTGTGCTGAGCTGTGTGCGCCCTGAGCGCCCCCTGGTGGCCGAGCTCTCACTCCAGTCTCCCTCAGGGAGGTTTGTGACTGGGCTCATACTGAAGTCACTTCACTGTGTCTTTCGCACAGTAATACACGGCCGTGTCCTCAGCCTTCAGGCTGCTCATTTGCAGATACAGCGTGTTCTTGGCGTTGTCTCTGGAGATGGTGAAGCGGCCCTTCACGGAGTCAGCGTAACTAGTGCTACCACCACCAGTATTAATGTATGAGACCCACTCCAGCCCCTTCCCCGGGGCCTGGCGGACCCAGTACATCCAGTAGCTGCTGAGGGTGAATCCAGAGGCCACACAGGAGAGTCGCAGAGACCCCCCGGGCCACACCACGTCTCCCCCAGACTCCACGAGTTGCACCTCACACTGGACACCTGTGAACACAGACACTTCAGGGTCAGGAAACTGTCACACGTCCCTGTGCCTCAATCACACCCACTCACGTACTCAGTGCCCCTCGTTCCCCATCAGTCACCTCGTAAAACAGCGACGAGGAAAACCCAGCTGAGCCCAAACGCCATGGTGCGGGTGCGTGTTCAGACCTGATCCCGGGATGGGGACAGCTGGGAGTCGCGGGGCTGGGCGCCTGTCCCAGAGCTGCAGGCTCAGGGCTGGGCTGCCTTTTATCAGCAGAGGGGCCCTATTTGCATAAGGACTGTATAAGGAGCTCTGGGGTTGGGGACCACAGATCGGGCAGAGACCCAGAGCAGGCGTGGGTGTCTCTGGGCACATGGAGGCAATGAACTCATTTGGTGAAATATGGCTTTTATTGTGACATGTGTTACTAATACACTTAGCACATCATGTGATGTCAGATACCTGCATCACAGGTGAACAAGGCCAAACAGGATCCCAGAGACCTTGGTAGTATTGAGAGTTCATGAGTGTAATAGCTAACTCATGTGCCTGGCCCTACAAACTCCCCAGTGCACCCCACTGCTCCCCTTTGCCACCTCCAGGACAGAGGGGACGTCCCCAGTGAGGTTGCAGGGCTCCATCCTGTATGAGGCGCGTGGCGTTGGGATTTGCTGCCCTCTAGTGCTGACGGAGAGCACGTGCGAGAACCAGGGTCACACAGGGGTGTGGCAGGCATCTGTCGCCATCTGAGTGTCACTCTCTGCGCCTGTGACTTTCTCTGTCTGCTGATACCTGCACGTGTACGGTAGTCGTCTGCTGTGGTAGAGCTCTGTCAGCCAACAGCCACGCCAGGATGACGTGCACAGTTGGAATCGCCACGTAACACACGTGATGTCCGTGTTCCATCCTCAGCATCGTAATTGGAATTGCAGCGTGTGGGGGAGCCGGGCTCGCACGGGTCAGTGCTGAGTCTTCTTCCGATGAGTGCGTCCACATCCGCCGTGAGTCCACACCTGCTGAGGGGTGTTGGAGTGTCCCCAGGCCTGGACTCTACAAGGAAAGCCAATCCTCAGCCTGTAGATGCAGAGGCCTGAGGAAATGTCTTATCCTTATGACACACAGCCACAGTGACCAGAAAGCTGCACTAAGTGCAAATCAATAAATTTGCCTTCAACATATCAGTTGAGTGACATCGCAGATGCTGCACCCCCGAGGTCATGGATTTCCGGTGCCACAGACAAATACGAGACCACATTCAGCCTGCCGTGTAGTAGGCCTCCAGGAGAAGCACAGCCTTGGAAAGTACAAAAGTTTAACTGGAAACGTTAATCATTCAAAATCCAGTGTCCTGAATATTAGAAGCACCTTCCACAGTGAGGGCACAAAAGGCCGTGTGTTGAACCAGGAATCGAGACCTCAAGATGCCGAGTCTGTGGTTGTCTTTACGAAGGACTCCTCTCTCCCAGGACTGTGTGAAGTTTAATTCCAGTGTCTCATTCAGCTGCTTCATCTCTGTTACTTTTCTACAGCAGCTCCCATGGACTGTGAAATCGGTGCAGAGAGATGGGGGTGCCGCTGTATAAAAACATAAAAACTGCACGCTGCATTGGAGTTTGCTGGGCAAGGAGGCTGAAAAGTTCTTGAGATGCGTGTTAGAAGCCTCCGTGCTGTGCACGGGCCTGTAGAGGAGGATCTGGGGGGAGCTCAGAGAGGAAGACGGGAGCCGGGGGCAACCTCAGACTTCGTGGAGGAAACCTCAGCCGTGCTGTGCAGATGCGGAAATGTGGGTGACGACGGCCATCGTGAAGGGCGCTCGATGGTGCCGGAAGCTTCTCATTGGAACCTGGAGGGAGGTGGTCCTTGTCATGGACGGTGGGGAACTCGTGTGACGTGTTTGTCCTGGTGTTCTGTGGAAGGCAGAATGAGGAGAAGGGAATTGGACACTCAACTGAGGCTCTTTCCACACCAAGGGAGTCAGGTCAGGCTCGGCCCCCTGATGGTTCGCAGTGAAGGACGACAGAGATGAGACTGAACTGTTCGCAGGTTGTGCATTTGACCCTATACGTCCTCCATGATAACAAGCACAACCACGGTTCCTGACACAAAACGCCATGCACAGGGTATAGGTCCTAAAGAGGCCATCACCTTCTCGTGGAGGGAGCCACGTGGGACAGAGCTGCGGCTCCCCGAATACCTTTACCTAGTTATTGCTGGGAACACACACCTGGGAGCCTCTCCAGCCGGGACTGGGAACAGCGTGGACACTGGGATGGTTTATTGCTGGGTTTCTTGTACGTTGTCAGGATGACAATTTTGAGGGATGACGTGCTGGACCCTCCTCCCACTGAGGGCGACTTGGGCACCTCACCCTCCAGCTCTCCCTCCGCCCGCTCTCAGGGTCGGACTCGCACTGGGGCCTGACAGCGTCTGCAGCCTCCCCTGAGCCCTCAGCAGTTTCTCTACAAGTGTGGGTGTTTCATAGTGAAACACAACGGAATGTTCAAATGACAATAATCCGCCACTGAAGCTGCTTTTCATAGGGCCTTGACCACACCCCTTCTGTAAATATCTTTGATAACATGAAACTGCTTCAACTGAAAAACTTAGAATGCTCTAGGCAATGGTCAGTTCCTGGTGGAAACGAGGCCGAGCTCCACAATCCATTTCTGCAGTCACCACTAATCCAGTTGTTGCTGGCAAGGTATTCTCCAGTGTTTATTATAATGTGTCACCCATGTTCTCTACCTCAGGAATTGATCCTCAATAATCTGATCTGGGCTGAACCAAACACACTGGAACGGGATGGATTCGCATGGTGGACAGCAGCCTCAGGATTTCCAGAGACTTCCAGACCGGTCGTCCTTGTGGCTTCCCCAAAATCCTGTGCCCTGCCCAGTGTGTTCCCTGGATGGACGGCACCCAGATCACACAGCACATCGGAGGGTTCCATCTGCAGGTCTCGTAAGCACTGCTGTCAGGAACCTGTGCCTGTGCCGACGTAACCAGGAACGTGGTGAACGTCCTTCTGGTCAGCGAACCTGCTCACAGTTAACCCTGGGCTCTCACTATGTGTGAGCTGTACGCCCACCACTCATGTGGTGAAGCCTGACACACCATGGACTGTATGGCAGAAGGGTTCTTAGGAAGTGTTAGGGTTAAATGAGACTGTAAGGGTGAGTCCTCACCCACTGGACCTGGTGGCCTTGTGAGAAGAGGCGGCAAAAGAGACACATCTCTCCCTTTCTCCAGCACGTGACATTGTACCTAGAGGTCAGCTGTCTGCCTGTGGGAAGGATTCTCACCAGGTATCGATGCATCCGGACCCTGCATCTGGATTTCCAGACCTCATCACGTGAGACAATAAAATTCTGTCATTTAAGTGGCCCAGTCTTTGATGTTTGTGATGGCAGATTGAGCACATGAGACAGACCGTGGCACTGAGAAGTGGGTGCTGCTGGAACAAGCACTGAAGAAGGTGGACGTGGACGTGGAAGCAGGTGATGGGTAGGAGGTGGGAGAGTTTTCAGTGCCTGCTAGAAAATTCCAAGCTTGCCGAGAGGGGTGATACAGGTTACTGTGTGGAGAACTCAGACAGAGGACGGGAGAGCCGTGGAGGAAGCTCTCACACTCTGGAGAATGCGCACACAGTCACGAGGACAGCGGTGGTTGGAGTGTGGACACTGGGAGCCGTTCTGTTGCGGTGTCCATGGAAATGAGAACAGGTCACAGGCTCTGAAGAAAAGGTGACCTTGTCACAAGGTGAACACATGTGGGTGTCAGGTTTTAGGGTGAAGCTGAAGGTAGAGCTGTGAGCAGTGAAAGTGCGTATTTATCTGCAGGGATTACTAACTAAGAGGGAGTGACTGGTTCCTCCTGCTGCTTCTAGTAAAGTGTGATAGGGCAGTGATGGAGCAAGAGCAGCTGTATGAATCCAGTGCGATTCCAAATTTGGAGTTGTGAAAAATGGCCAGTCCATCCATAAGCCAAAATTGTGGAGTATCTTCTGAAGAGGGCAGAAGAGGCATTGCTGAAACTGATTTTATTTAAAAAATCACATGATATCACTTCTATGTGATGTAAACTTAAAAGCAACGAATGAAGAGGACAAACAAGCAGAGACTCATGGACAAGGACGATGGACTAGTGGTTACCAGAGGGAAGTGGGAAGGGGAAAGAAAAAATAATATGTAAAAATAAATAAATAAAATAATCTCAACCCATCAATCTAGGGCCTGACCAGCGGTTCTCATCAGCCATCTCTGCGTCATCCACTAAGGGAGGCGTAATGAGTCCTGCGGAAGTGATGCCTCTTTGAAATGAAGGAGAGAAGAGGTGGGGTGGAATGAAGGGAGACGTCAGACTTCACGGGTTTTACAAAACACTGGCCGTGAAGATGCAGTATTTTTAAGAAGGGGGACGAATGGCCTTGGAGGAGACTCAGAGAGGATCAGGGATGACTCCTTGATTTCTAGGCCTGGGCCATCACCTCAGTGTTAGAGGTGACACGACCTCCAATCAAAGCCTTTGGATTGTCCACCGCCTGGCAGTGACAGGGGTGTGACTGCCACCCAACAGTCACAGAGAGACTGTCATAGAGAGTCCAGATGGTGAGACAGCACCTCAGTGTGTCCATGAAGTGACTCCAACCACAGGGCACAGCGTGCAGGCATCCAGCCAAAGAGGATTGTCTCCAACCTCCCATCCCATGGGACTTGCCTCGCTAGTGTTTGGGCCAGCTTGCCGTCCTCCGCTCCTTCCCTCTCTCCTCTGTAGCCATTGTGGAATGGGGGGCTCCGCCCTCTGCCGGCCCCTCCATCGTAGTTTGGAAGCACATAATTCATCATGTTTTATAGACTCTCAGTTGGAGAGGATTGTCATCTCAGATTGAATCATATGCCAAGTTTCACCAATATCTGATGAGATGATGTTTCATTGAGATATGGACCTAAGACTTTAGAGTTGGTTCTGCAATGGGTATGACATTTGGGAGAGTTGGGTTAGAGGTAATGCATTTTACATAAAGAAACACATGAATTTTAAGTTCCGTTGGTGGAATCCTACGGATGGAGTTTGGTTATTCAAAATTATTACCCTGAAATCTGATTTCTCAATGCTGCTGTTTAAAGTAGGGCATTGAGGAGGCTTGAAAGGCTAAATGAGGCCATGGTGTGGTGGTCCCACCCACTAGGACTTGAGCTTTGTGTAAAGGAGACATAAGAAGTGACCAGCACATCCAACGTGTACCCAGACCCCTGGATCACCATGGCCACAGTGAGGTGTTTAGTTTGATGCTCTGTGTACGTTGGTCCACCAACACATTTTTTTCATTGGGTTGAGTTCTTAGTGCTGCCCATGGGACAGAAGTCAGCTGTGCCCCACCTGACCGAGACCAGTCCTTCAATAATGTCTGTGTTACCTTGATTCCCATTGTGAATGACATGTATGCTAAGAAAGTCACATTAGACACCCTGAGGTTAACGTGTGTGGGGGATCCACTAATGGACAGATGTGTTAGAGGGAACAGGAGGTGAAGTGGGGACGGATGAATGCAAAGTATTTACATAATCTCTCCTTTGTGACCAGCCAGGGTGGAGGCTGGGAGATTGAGCTGGGCTCCAGCCCAATGAAGCTCAAGGCATACGATAGACTTAGTGTAGTTAGGACAGTAGATGACACCTGGTTGTTTTGGGACGTTTTCCAAATCCCCTCGAGGAAGTGAAGAACTGGAGGGTGCTGTGTTGAAGGCAAGATAGAAATGGCTTTGGGTGGCATCCTTGGGGCTGTTCCTACCCCTGTGGCCATGTGTCCTGTCTGAAGGGAGGGCTCCTGTGGGGACAGCGTGTGCCTGTGGGGACAGAGAGCCTGAGCTCAGCACACAGGGGTCTGCACTGTGCCGGTCTCTCTTTGTGCAGGTCTTTTCCAGCCACAGGGAAGAAGACAGCCCTCAGGATGGTCCCTCTGCTGAGACGTGAAAACAGACACATGGAAAACTGGTGAAGGAAGGTCCCCAGCCACCAGGGACATGTCGTCTACAACCAGACAAGGTGCATTTTCATTTTTTTTCTGTAGTTCGATTAGAAAAATTAGAATCGAATCGAAAAAGTGAGGTTTGTTTCAGTGGGCAGCTGAGAACTTTAAGAGGAAATCCCTGCTCCTAACAAGACACCCCTTCCCACCTCCCTCTGCACCTGTTGCTGGGCTGGTCTGTACCTTCTGTGCTGTGTGTGACCTGAGCGCCCCCTGGCGACCTGATTAATCGCTGCAGCTCCCCCTCCCGTCTCACTGGGAGGTTTGTGTCTGGGCACACTGAGGTCCCCTCACTGTGTCTCTCGCACAGTAATACAGGGCCGTGTCCTCGCTGGTCACGGAGTTCAGCTGCAGGGAGAACTGGTTTCTGGACGTGTCAGCGGTGATGGAGATGCGACCCTGGAATGCTGAGTTGTAGCTTGTGCTTCCTGTCCAGTACCCCAGCCACTCCAATCCTTTCCCAGGGCGCTGGCGGATCCAGCTCCAGTAGTAACTGCTAGTGACAGAACCGCCAGAGACAGCACAGGTGAGCGAGAGGGTCTGCGAGGGCTTCACCAGTCCTGGGCCCGACTCCTGCAGCTGCAGCTGGGACAGGACACCTGAGACAAGGACAATAGAGCCGTAGTCACATGCGGTCACAGCCAACGCAGAGAGCCCTTTCTGACAACTGAGACGCTCACCTTGGGGGGCTGTCACCAGGCACAGGAGAAGACCCCACAGTCTCATCTTCACCTCGACCACAGCGCTGCTTCCCCAGAGACCTGAGCCCTGCGTGAGGAGAGAGTTGTGAGCGTCCACAGCCCAGACAGGTTTTACCCTGGGGCTGGAGGAGGAATTTGCATGTGGGCGGCCTGCTCCTCATAAGTGGGGAGGGACTGGGTCAGGCTTCCCTGATCCCTCTGGGAACCCAATGAGCATGTCTACTCTTGAAGTCACTCATACGTCAAGCATAGGGGATCACTTGGCTTATGAGAGACATTACATTTGGCTCAGCAGACACCCTGACTTTTCTGAGCATAACAAGAAATAATGGGCTAGATGAGTAGGTTACATTTTTTAATTTGCATGCACTTTTCAAATAAATTTAAAAGGGTTTAGCAATCGCCCAGGTACTTTCAAATACCTAACACTCCTATATATATCAACAATTGCCAAATTTTTATAACCATATGTCATATACAAATAATGCCTATCTTGGTCTAAAATATTAAAAATAAAGGGTATTCCTTCCCATTATCTTATTTTCTTAGTTTGTGACCTATTTTCTTACCATATGACATTTTCGTAACTGTGTCTACCATAAAATACTCTTTGTGCAAATATTCCACCACCCAAAGCACATTGTGGAAAACCCAAATAAATTCCATCGAAATAACCGAACTTTGGCATGAAGAAAGATCAAAGCAAAAATGTAACTATGCAGTGTATAAATTCATCTTCCAAATAGAGAAATTTTTACCCTTTATCAGCTAACTCTTTTTCTTGGCATTGGTGTTTTCAGGGATGAGGAGCCCACAGTCAGGCAAATAGTGAGGTGCCTGAGCAGCTTTGCTCCTGGGACAGGACACTGGGGCCCCGACAGGACTTCCTTTCCCCTCAACCTCCTCACACTCCTAGTCTGTGCCTTGTGCTCTGAGGGTCTGGGGTCCTGTGTAATGTGGAACGATTTTTATGTATTCCAGCAGCAACATTATACCAGATATTTGAGTTAAAACTCCACTTTCCCAGTGTCTGCTCATCCTTTCTTTATCTGAACCGTATCTCTAGTGAAGAAAATATTTATTTTTATCACAAATCCTGATTGATTATTGTGTTCTTTCAGGGGACTTGTTGTTAAAGTTTTAGCGAATCACTCAGCAGCAAGACCACGGTCACAAAGAATGCATTGTTTTCATGAAAGGTAATTTTTTTTTATATTTTACACTTAAGTTAATGATTTGAAGAAAGCTATTTTTTCAGTTAATTTTCAGATGTACCCTGATTTTTCTTTTACATTCATTAATTTTTGAATGTGAATAAGCAATTCTTGGAACACTGCAAATAAATGAAAGTTTGAGTCTACCAGCCAATATACATGATAAAACATATTCCCTTGCATGATGGTGTGTGGAAGTGGTGAACTTGGGTGTTGATGAGGTAAAGAAGGTGGAGCCCTCATGAATAGGATTAGTGTCCAAACAATAGAGACCCAGAGGGCTCCATCACCCTTCTGCAGGTGAGGGCACAGAATAGAAAGACTGTGTGTGAACCAGGAAGCAATTCTCAAGATGTCGTGTCTGTTGCTGTCTTTATCATGGTCTTCTCACCCCTGGTCTGTGTGAAGCAACTTCTAGCTGTCTTATAAGCCACTTCATCTAATGTTATTCTTTAATAGCAACTCACGTGAGCTGTGAAATCAGTAAAAGGAGATGGGGGTGCTGCAGTAACAGAAACGTAAAAACTGGACGCTGTGTTGGAACCAACTTGAGAAAAGAGGCTGGAAGGGTGTTGAGCTGTGTGTCAGAAGAAGCCTCCATGCTGTGCACGGGCCTGTAGAGGAGGATCTGGGGGGAGCTCAGAGAGCAAGATGGGAGCCGGGGGGCAGCCTCAGTCCTCGTGGAGGAAACCTCAGCCGTGCTGAGCAGATGCAGAAATGTAGGTGACAACGGCCATCATGATGGGTGCTCCGATGGTGCCAGAAACTTCTTATTGGAACCTGGAGGAAGGCCGTCCTTGTATGAATGATGGGAAACTTTTGTGACGTGTTTCTCCTGGTGTTTTGTGGAAGGCAGAATGAGGAGACGGGAACTGGACACTCAACTGAAGCTCTTTCTTCGCAAAGAGAGGCAGGTCAGGCTCGGCCCCTGACAGGTCACGGTGAAGGACAACGGAGATGAGGCTAAACTGTTCACAGGATGTATGTTTGATCCTTTACATCATCCACGATAACAAGCACAATCACATTTTCTGACCAAAAAACAAACAAACAAACAAACAAGCACTGTGCATTGGTCCCAAGGAAGCTGTCACTTCCACGTAGAGGGCATCCCATGGGACAGGCCCAGCTGCTGCTTCCCGAATTTCATCACCTGTTTAGTGCTGGGACCCCAGATCTGTGAGCCTCTGCAGCCTGGGACTGGGACAGTAGGGACAGTGTGGAGGCCATTACTAGGTGACATGGACGTCCTTGGAGTGACACTTTGTCTGTTCGATGTGCTGGACCTGCCTCCCACTGCAGGGTGCCTTGGGAAACATCGTCCGCCTGCTCTCCTCTGCCTGCTCTCAGGGTCAGGATTGCACTGGGGCCTGACAGCATCTGCAGCCTCCCCTGAGCCTTCAGCGTTTGCTCGACAAGTGTGGGCATTTCATAATGAAACGCAATAGAATGTTCCAGTGAAGGTAATCTGACGCTGAAGTTGCTTTTCATAAGGCCTTGACCACACCCCTTCTGTAAATTTTCTTTGATAACATGAACCTGCTTCTTCTGAAAACATAGAATGCTTCAGGAAATGGGCAGGTCCATGTGGAAACATGGTTGGCCTCCACTGTCCATATTTTTCAGTCCCCACTAATCTAGTTGATGCTCTCAAGGTATTCTCCATTTTTATTCAAATGTGTTACCCATGTTTTCCTCGTCAAATTTATATATAACGTGATCTGGGCTGACCCAAACACACACAAATGGGATGGATTTCCATGTGGACAGCAGCTTCAGGTTTTCCAGACACTTCCAGTATGGCCGTCCCTTTGACTTTCCCAAAAACTTTGTCCTGCCCAGTCTGTTTCCACAATTGATGTCACCCAGAATGCACACCACATCCAAGGGTCCCATCTGCAGATCCCCCTAAAGCACATCCAAAGGCAATACTTAGGGATAGTTGGAGCTGGACAAGGTGTGTACTCTACAGCATCTAACTTTTACCAGACAGCTTATCCACTTGGCTTGAATAGTCGTTTGTGTTCCCAGTGTGCCCACACAGGGGACAACAGGGCTGTGCAGTGTGATGATGAGGGGTAAAGTCCCATCTGCCTCTCCCAATGTGCCTGAAGGTGCCAACCGGAGGTCCAGGTCAGCTCCTGAGTCGGGAGAGTTAGAGCACAGCCACCATTACCTCTATTTTTATGGACCAAAATATGTAAGCAAAATGGAAGAAAAACATTGTAACGGAAATAAAGTGGATTGAGTAAAAGAACACTTTTATTTTTGCTTATTGTAGAACAAGCTCCGAAACCAGTCCAGCGAAAAACCAAGCAGCATTCGGAGAGTTGGAGAACTCAGGTTTATTACACGTGGTTCCAGAGGAGCTAGTGCTTCTGAGATCTGGGTCCCAGGCTAAGTTGCAACATTCCCGACATAGGGGCCTTTTACAGGTGCTGATTGCTTGATTGGAGCTCACATGGCTACAAAGCGACTGGAGTTGCTATGGTTGCAAGTAGTAACATTGGTAGAAGGATGGGAGTTGCTAAGGGCTACCGATGGTTATAAATAGTTACAGGAAGCGGGAGCTGCTAGGGAACAAACAGTTACATGTGCCCAGCACAGGGCAAGTAGGGCAAAGTGCGAGTGAGCTCTGCAGTGAGCTCTTGCATGCGGCAAGCATGTTTACAGAAGCAGAGCAGAGAGCTATTGGCCTTTTGTATAAAATTCCTCTCCTTTTCCTCTTCAAGGTGACAGCAGCTGTGGCTATAAGCAGAGGTATAGAAAGGTATCAGGGGAAAAGAGTTTATCTCACTCACAGGTACTAGAGACATGATACCACCAGGGTCTCATGGAAGTCACTAGAATGTCCAGGAAGCGCAGACAGGTGAGAGGGGACCTGAGAAACTGGGATTTATTGGGTTTCTTTGGGAAGGAAGATCAGGGTGGGTGATCGCCTTAGGCTGATTATTTTGAAAAACTGTATTGGCCTTGAAGCTGGAGGGCTTCTCCAGTTGCCTGGCACCTGGTAGAGGAATATTGAAGTCAGGGGATACTGCACCATGGGGTGTCTGGGCAGACAGAGGTGGTGTCCCCTGGTGGGTTTCTTTGCATGTGAATGACATGTGCCGAGCTGGGCCCTGTGCTGACTCTAAGGATTGGGTCCCCATGAGCAGAAGTCTCTCCGCATCCAGAAACGTTCACAAAGCTGTTAAAACATCATAATGTCCGGAAGGGAATAAAATGCATAAAACAAAATTCAGAGGGTGACCTTATGCATTCTCCACATCAACACCTTGTCATAGTCTGCACACATTTCATACGGGAAAAAAGTTGTCCTTCATCCTCCATGTGAACCCTCGGGACAGGCCTGGGACACAGAGACATACCCTCAGGAACTCCTGGTTTGACCCTGACCACTTCATGTGTGAGAACCAACTTCCTCCCTAAATCTGGGATCTCCTTCCGCGCCGGGATTCAGCTCATGCTGAGGCTTTGATGTGCGGTCGAGGGGCTGTATCTCTGAGCTGAACGGGGGTTCCTATAAACTCCTGGTCTAGGGTGTGAATTCTTCTTCCCTTAACATGATTCAGTTCTGTTTGATAAAGAAGATACATCTGTCTTTATCCAGGACACAATGTGGGTCCAGTAGAGAGGCTTGCTCTTATAAGTAGATTTCAAAAGGGAATGGCATCCAGGGTAGAATGATCTATCCATGTTTGTTTGGATTAGGGGCACTGGGCAACCTCATGAGACCTGGGCAGGAAAATGTTCTTCAGAGTAAAGAGGATGCAATGTCTGTGGGAAGCTCAAAGTGCACTTTCTTCAACAGACCAGGAACCAGAGAGAAGTCCAAACACACAGGGCCCCTCGCCTGAAATCTCAGCACTCTGGTCACACCGCCTGCAGCCACCCTCTTACTGGGAACATTCCCAGATGTGCTGAGGATTTACAGCAAAGACTGTGATGGGGTCTGAAGGCACAACAGCAGACCGACTGTGCAAAGTCAGGGTGCAGTGAGAATCATAGGAGGGGACCCATGTCATAAATTATTAATCCCCTTTTTTGTGACTGGTACGTGGGGAGGGCTTAAGAGTGAGGGGGACTGCAGATGGGGGACACAAAGCCTAAATCAGATTTAGTGTAACTAGGACAGTAGATGACATCGGGTAATATTGGGGTGTTTTAACATTTACTTGAGTAAACAAGAGGTTAATGTGGTGCAGGCAGGACAGGGACCCTGTGGAACAGAGTCCTGGGGAACAGGTCCTCTCATGTAGGCCATGTGTCCTGTCTGAAGG
Organism: Eonycteris spelaea; assembly: GCA_003508835.1. NCBI lineage: Eukaryota > Metazoa > Chordata > Mammalia > Chiroptera > Pteropodidae > Eonycteris > Eonycteris spelaea. The sequence goes on from PUFA01000778.1 coordinate 61,101, forward strand.
GAGGCCCACGTGGGGACAGCGTGTGGCTGTGGGGGGCAGAGCCTGAGCTCGGCACACAGGGCCCTGCACTGTGAGTGTCTCTCTGTGTGGAAACAGTGCCCAGCCTCAGGGACACAAAGCCCTCAGGGGGTCTCTCTGTCAAGGAATCAGAAAGGACACACTGAAAGCTGCTGCAGGAAAGGTCACCAGGCACTGCTGATGTGACGTCTACAGACAGGTTACTTCTTCATTCACTGTCTGTGTGAGAATGTGAAAAAATAAGAACCACAACGAAGAAGCAGTGATTCTCCTGGGAGGCAGCTGAAAGACATGAGAGGAAATCGCTGCTCCCACCAGGAAGCCACTTCCCCAGCTCCCTCTGCACCTGCTGCTGGCCTGGTCATGTGTGCTGAGCTGTGTGTGCTGAGCGCCCCCTGGTGTCTGGAGCTCCCCTCAGTCTCCCTCAGGGAGGTTTGTGACCGGGCTCACACTGAAGTCACCTCACTGTGTCTGTAGCACAGTAATACACGGCCGTGTCCTCAGCCTTCAGGCTGCTCATTTGCAGATACAGCGTGTTCTTGGCGTTGTCTCTGGAGACGGTGAAGCGGCCCTTCACGGAGTCAGCGTAACTAGTGCTACCACCATCAGTATTAATGTATGAGACCCACTCCAGCCCCTTCCCCGGGGCCTGGCGGACCCAGTTCATGCCGTAGCTGCTGAAGGTGAATCCAGAGGCCACACAGGAGAGTCGCAGAGACCCCCCGGGCCGCACCACGTCTCCCCCAGACTCCACCAGCTGCACCTCACACTGGACACCTGTGAACACAGACACATCAGCGTCAGGAAACGGTCACTCGTCCTTGTGCCTCACTCACACCCACTCACATATTCAGTGTCCCTTGTTCCCCATCTGTCACCTCGTAAAACAGCGACGAGGAAAACCCAGCTGAGCCCAAACGCCATGGTGCGGGTGCGTGTTCCGACCTGATCCCGGGATGGGGACACCTGGGAGTCGCGGGGCTGGGCGCCTGTCCCAGAGCTGCAGGCTCGGGGCTGGGCTGCCTTTTATCAGCAGAGGGATCCTATTTGCATGTGCTCCGACTGTATAAGGAGCTCTGGGGTTGGGGACCCACAGAGAGGGCAGAGACCCAGAGCAGGCGTGAGTGCGTTGGGCACGCGGTGGCAATGAGCTCACTTGGTAAATTATGACCCTTATTGTGACATGTGTTTCTTAAATACTTAGCACAATCATCTTATTTCATTTCACTTATGCACTTAAGTCATGTGATGTGATATTAGTTACCTGCATCACAGTAGAACAAGGTCAAACAGGACCACAGAGATATTTTGGTGGTGTCGAGAGCTCACATGTGTAAGAGGGAACTCATGTGCCTGGCCATGCACGCTCCCCACTGCACCCCACTGCTCCGCTGGGCCACCTCCAGGACAGAGGGGACATCCCCAGGGAAGTGCAGGTCTCAGCCTGTATGAGCGCATGTGGGATTTTCGGCTTCTAGTGCTGACGGAGAGCACGTGTGAGAACCAGGGTCACAGGGGTGTGGCAGGCGTCTGTCCCATCTGCAGTGTGACTCTCTGTCTCTCTAACTTTCTCTGTCTGCTGATAACTGCACTTGTACGGTAGTATTATTGCTGTGGTAGAGCTCTGTCAGCCACAGCCACACCAGGATGATGTGTCCAGTTGGAATTTCACGCACATACATGTTGTACATGTTACATCCTTAGCATCATAATTGGAAATGCAGCGTGTGGTGTGACCTGGGCTCACATGGGTCAGTGCTGAGTCTTCTTCCGATGAGTGCGTCCACCTCTATGTGAGTCCTCGCACCTGGTGAGGGGTGTTGGAGTGTCCCCAGTCCCGGGGCTCAACAATGAAAACCAATTCTTAGCCTGTAGGTACAGAGACCTGAGAAATGTTTTTATCCTTACGACACACAGCCACAGTGAGGAGCAAGCTACATTAACTTCAAACCTATCCATTTTCTTCATATATCATAAGGGACCAAGCAGCCTGTCCATGTGCTAGGTCTGCAAAGGGCACAGCTGTAGAAAGAACAAAAGTTTAAGTAGAAACAGTTAATCATTTTGATCCACCACGGTCCTAAAGATCAGAGTGCCGATCTGCCAGAATGCAGAATGAGGAAGTCCTTACCCTCTTGCAGGTTTCTCTAAAATTGGAGAGAATCCACATTGGATCCCATTTTCCTGAGGAACCACTGTGGCTGTGAGGAACCCATGTCCCTCGCCTGCCTGTGCCAGTGCTGCCCCCACTGTCTCCACTACAGAAAGACAGGGTAATACGCAGTGGAGGGCAGGGACCCCGGGAGGCGTGGACGCTGGTGGAATATGATGGCGCGAGGGGCGGCAGAGCCTGCAGAAGAGCAGTCTGCCATGGGGTGGGGCAGCTGCAGGTGCAGAGCTGACACTGGTCCTGGCGGACAGACCAGAACATCTGGAAGGACACAGCCCAGACGCGGGCACATCCCTGTCTAGAAACAATGCTCAGGCAAAGGTCAGAGGTCGCCATCTCCTACCCCATAACCTCACCACCTGCCATCACGTCCACATCAGGTGGGAGTCAGTTGGGAGAGCCGGGGCAGAGAGAGTCTCTGTGGGATAATGGACGGTGCACCCCCCACGCCACAGGGGACGCAAACAAGGAGTCGCTGGGAAGTTGAGTCCTGTAGAGCTGCAGCACAAACCAACTTCACCAGTGGTGTCAACGGCCACAGACACCCCAGATCCACAGGGATGCGCACAGGGACGAGCCAGCTGGAGGTGGAGGGAGATCATGTCCCTGAAGTTAAGTCATTAGGTGCGACTATGTCATTAGTAATGACGCACGAGACTACATCATACGATAGTACGTGTAATATTGGTCATGACGGTCTGCACTTCATCTGGATTTTGGTTATTAGTGTTTTACTTTATCTGGGTCATACTAATACTAGTCTCCTTAAATGAATTTGGGAGTATTTCTTCTTCTTTAGCTTTGTGGAAGAGATGCAGAAACATCAGGATTATTTCATCTGTAAATATTTTATGATACTCACCAATGAAGCCATCTGGTTCTGGGCTTTTTTTTTTTTATCATTCTGTTCAAAATTTCTACTTCTTTATGACTCAGTCTTGGTCAAATGTATATTTTTCTAGGCATTTGTGATTTTTTTTCTAGGTTATTCAATGTGAATGATATTATTCTTAGTCGTTTTTAGGATCTTTTTGATTGCTTTGGTGTCAACTGTAATGTCTCCTGCTTAAAATATGATTTTTTTTGTCTTACCTTAATTTTCTTAGTCCAGCTAAATGTTTGTCAATTTTGTTATCTTTCCCAGCTTTCAAATCTTCTCTTTAAATATATTTTTGTTTCTTCAATTGCAGTTGGCATGCGATATTATATTAGTTTCAGGTGTACTACGTCATGATTTCATGTTGATGTAACTTATGAAGTGATCACTCTGATAAATGCAGTGCTCATCTGACTCGGTGCACGGTTATTACCATATTATTGACTATATTCCTTATGCTGTACTTTGCATCCTCATGCTTATTTTGTAACTACCAACTTGTACTTCTTAATCTCTTCTTTTTCACCCACTATCAAACCTCATTTCTTCTGGTAACCCTCAGAATGTTATCTGTACTCACGAGGTTTTTTTCTGTTGTCTTTATTAATTTTGTTCTTTAGATTCCTCATGTAAATGAAATCATATGGCATTTGTCTCTCTTCTGTCTGACTTACCCTGAAGTGGGATTACGGGGTCCTTCTTTGTGTCTTGTTATAGCCTTTGTTTTAAAGTCTATTTTTCTGTTCTAAATATAGCTACCCCAGATTTTTTTATGTTAATTTTCACAAAATATCTTATTTTATCTCTTTGCTTTCAGTATGTGTGTTTCCTTTGATTCAAAGTGAGTCTCTTGTAGGTAGCACTTGTAATGGTTTTGTCTTCTTATCCATTCGGTCATCCTTTCTTTTGCTTGGAGCATTGAATTCTTTTTTTCATTGAAAATGCTTATTGATAGATATATAGCTATATTCATTTTATTATTCATATTTTTAATACTTTTTTTTCTTAAAAATGTCCCTCTCCCATTTCCTATAATTCTGGCCTGTTGGTGATGAACTCCTTTAGTATTTTCTTGTCTGGGAAGTTTTTACCTGTCCTTTGGTTCCAAATGATAGTTCTTCTGGGCAGAGAAATCTTGGTCGTAGGTGCTCCTTTTTCATCACTTGGAATATTTCATGCCAATCCTTCTGGCCTGTAAAGTTCCTACTGAAAAACCAGCTGACGGTCTTATGGGGCTCCCCTCCCTTGGAGGTAGGTAATTGCTTTTCTCTTGCTGCTTTTAAGATTCTCTCCTTGTCTTTAAACTCTGGCGTTTTAATTATGACGTGTCTTGGTGAGGGCCTGTTTGGGTTCATCTTACTTTGGAATCCCTGTGCTTCTTGGGCTTGTATGCTTCTTTCCTGCATCGGGTTAGGGAAGTTTTCAGTTGTTATGTGTTGAAACATGTTTTCAAATTCTTGCTTCCTCTCGTCCCCTTCTGGTGCCCCTATGATGCAGATGTTCTGCTTGATGTTGTCCCAGAGGCCTGTTGAAATCTCCTCATTTTTTAAATTTCTTTTTGTTGTTGTTGCTGTTCTGATTCTGTGTCCTCTGCTACCTCATACACTAAATTGCTGATTCGATCACCACTTCATCCAATCTGTTATTACCTCAAATGTACTCTACATCTCAAATATTATATTCTTCATTTCTCACTGGTTTTCTTTAATGTTTTCCATCCCCCTTTTTGTGTTTTTCATCTCTTTGTTAAAGTTCTCCCTGAGTTCAACCTCTCTTCCCCTTAGTTCATTGATCATTTTTATAATCAGTGTTTTGAACTCTGCTTCTGGTAGATTGTTCATCTCCATTTTGTTTAGCTCTTTCTCTGAAGCTTTGTTCTGTCCTTTTATTTGGGACATGTTTCTTAGTCCAGTCGTTTGACCAGATGCCTGTATTAGTTCCTATGAATTAGAAAGGGCTCATAAGTCTCCTGGCCTTCGTAGAGTGGCTTTAAGTAGTCGATGTTCTGTGGGCCCCAGTGACACAGTCTTCCCTGGTCACCTGAGCCAAGTGTGCAAGGTGTGTCCCTTGCGTGTGTTGTGTGCACTCTCCTAATGCAGCTGAGACTTGGTTGCCGTTTGCCCATCGGTGGGAGGTTTGGAGCTTCAGTCTTATTAGTGGTGAGACTGGCTGGTTAAGGGCTGAGCCTACAGAGCGGGATCGCATTAGCTGGGCTCCGTTGCTGTCCAGTGTGCCCTTCCCCTGTGTCCTCCTCAGACTCATCCTGGGTGGTGCTCTGGCTCTGTCACTGGTCAGACAGGCCACTCGGTGTGCTGGACAAAAGGGCTCCTGGGAGGGGTCCAGCTGCAGGCCGAGATCTTCTTGTGCAGTTCTGGGGCCATCAGGTCAGAGCCACCAAGCAATCTGCAGATGGGTGCTACCCGTGCTGGGCTTATAGGTCCTCCAAAAGGCCGAGCCAGGAACTGAGCGTGGCTGACACTAGTGCCGGGTTGGGGTCTGCTCAGGAGCAGGTACCAGGCACACTGATGTCAGGTGCTGCTTTCTTGAGCTTTGTGAGCCTTTGAGAGATTTAGAAAAGTCCACAGATGAATCAGGACAGGCTATTTGTATGGAAAAGACACTGAAAGTGGCTTGGGTGGCCTGAAACTTGATAGAGGTAGAGTCTCAGGGAGTCACCTGGGCAAAGTGACCTATGTTAACCAAGTCAATGGAGACTCAGGTATGGCAGCCACCTGCATCTATATGCTGGGCTGAAGAGTGTTTAACGAAGGAACATAGGATACTGCCTTGTCGGGAGCCACACAAAGACAAAAAGATGGCCACGGTTCATGAGGTTCCTGCTTCACTTCCTGGAGATTAGCTGCAAGCCCGCGCGCGCCAACAATGAAGCCCGCGCGCGCCAAAAGATACTCTTCTCTCCCCTCCTTCCCCATTATCATATACCAATCAGAATGTAACTCATTGCCACCCCTGCTACGCGGCCAATCCCCTGCCTACAAGTATCCTATAGCCCACTCCGCCCCTGAACACCGGTGTATATCTACCCCCGTCTCACAATAAAATTTGAAGGCTTGATCAGAGTATTGTCTTGCCTTCGCTCTTCTCTCGCCCCCATTTTCTTTCAGGTCGGATCCTCCTCGTCCCCACAAATAACTAGGTCCCGCGGGTCGGGACAAGTGGCGCCCAACGTGGGGCTCGAGGCTCGGATCCTTCGCAGGCGGACCCCCGAGTAAGATATCGTCTGGCCAGACCCCTTTTTTGATGATGCAATAGGAGACGCCTTTCGCCGCTCACGGAGGTCGTCGTCCCTGGTGAGTACCGGCCGCCTTACAAGAAAATGGGAACTAGATTAAGTAAAGAAGCGGTCTTCATAAGAGACCTAAAAAGTTCACTTAGGGAGAGAGGAGTTCGAGTTAAAAAGAAAGACTTGGTAAAGTTTTTTATTTTTGTTGATGAAGTCTGTCCGTGGTTTATTGTTAATGGCCCCGAAATTCACCCTAAAAAATGGCAGAAAGTAGGTAGAGATTTAAATGATTATCTTATCAAAAACGGTCCCGATTCTGTTCCTGTTTCGGTATTTTCTTACTGGGGTCTTATCAGAGATATTGTTGAAACTACTGACCCTGATAAACGCCAACTCTTGTCAGTAGCAGAATATTGCCTTCGCCCTCTATCTCGGGCGGCCTCAAGATCGTCTCTTTCGGGCGATCCCCCTGCTCCAAAATCAGCTAAGTCCCCCTCCCCTAGCCCGACACCATCCTTGCTCAATGCCCTACCACGGCTCCTCCTCCTAGAGTTGGGTCAATCCCCGGCATTTGCCCTCGCTGCCATAAGGGGCGGCACTGGGCCAAAGAGTGCCGTAGCAATCCAACAAATCCTTTTTACAGCACCACAAATCCTTTCACCCCCCCCTTTCAGGGAAACGGGCTGAGGGGCCAGCCCCGGGCCCCCCAGCCAATTCCATTCCAGCCGGCCTCGGGGAACAGCCAAGCTGTAGCACTCCCGCCCTCTATCGGGCCACACCCGGGAGTGCAGGACTTGACCTCTGTGCCTCCTCCTCAACAATATTAACACCTGAAGAGGGAGTTACAATTATTTCTACAGGAATTTATGGCCCACCTCCAAAAGATACCTATTTTCTAATTTTAGGGCGAGCTTCCACCACGATAAACGGCCTTATTGTCCACCCTTCCTTAGTTGACAATGACTATACTGGAGAAATAAAAATTCTTGCTAGTGCCCCTCAGTGCCCTGTCAGTATTATGAAAGGCCAGCGCCTTGCGCAGGCGCTCCCCCTCCCTTTAAGTACATCTTACCCTGCTATCCATAAAAAGCGAGGCCCCTCTACCCCAGGTTCTTCAGACTTATATTGGGTCCAGGCTATTACTAAAGAACGCCCTACCCTTAAACTTAAGATCCAAGGAAAATTATTTGAAGGGATTTTAGATTCGGGGGCCGACTCTACGGTCATATCTCAGGCTTCATGGCCCCCCAGCTGGCCCTTACACGCCTCCTTGACCCATTTGCAAGGAATTGGGCAGTCAAGAAACACTTTACAAAGTTCACAGTTATTGAACTGGGAAGATGAAGTAGGAAATACCGGATTCATTCAGCCTTTCGTAGTTCCTGGGTTGCCGGTAAATCTTTGGGGAAGAGATATCCTTTCCCAAATGAAGGTCATCATGTGTAGCCCTAATGAAGTTGTAGCACAGCAGATGCTTTCACAAGGTTACCTCCCTGGTCAAGGGTTGGGCAAACTAAAACAGGGAGATCCCAGCCCAATACTGGCTACGCCTAAGACAGACCGCTCAGGTTTAGGGTTTGAAAAACATTTTTTGTAAGGGCCGTTGCTCCTCCTGCACTCCAAGCAGACAAGATTACTTGGAAAAGTGATGTTCCTGTCTGGATCGATCAATGGCCCCTTACTACTACAAAATTAAATGCAGCCATAGAGTTAGTGCAGGAACAGCTGGCTGCTGGACATATTGAACCTTCTACATCCCCTTGGAACACTCCAATCTTTGTAATCCAAAAGAAATCAGGCAAATGGCGGCTCTTACAAGACCTCAGGGCGGTCAATAAGACTATGGTCCCTATGGGCGCATTACAACCTGGAATTCCCTCTCCAATAGCCATCCCTAAAGGGTATGTCAAATTAGTTATTGATCTAAAAGATTGCTTTTTCTCCATACCTTTACATCCTGATGATTGCAAACGTTTTGCCTTTAGTTTACCCATTACCAATTGTGTAGGGCCTTCTCCTCGGTTTCAATGGAGAGTCCTCCCACAAGGAATGGCCAACAGCCCTACTCTTTGCCAAAAATTTGTAGCCCAGACTATAGACCCCTTTAGGTTGCTCTTCCCCACTTTGTATATTATCCATTATATGGATGATATTCTTCTTGCCGGTCCTGACCAGCAACAGCTCTATGCGGCCAGTCAGCAACTAGTCACTGCCCTCCGAGATCGAGGACTACACATTTCCCCAGAAAAAGTCCAGGTCCACCCCCCTCAACTATTTTTAGGCTTTGAATTATTTTCTAATAAAATCCTCACTCAAAAAATTCAGCTAAAGAGAAGCTCCTTAAACACTCTTAATGATTTTCAGCGTCTGCTAGGAGACATCAATTGGCTTAGACCTTATTTAAAACTGACCACCGGAGAGTTAAAGCCCTTGTTTGATGTCCTACGCGGAGATCCTGATCCCTCCTCCCCCCGCTCGCTTTCACCAGAAGCACAAAGGGCGTTAACCATTGTAGAGCGGGCTATTTCTGAACAGACCATTAGCTACTTCTCTCCACATTTAAGTTTGTGGCTGCTCATTTTTCCCACTCCCTTCTCCCCTACAGGAGTCCTTTGGCAAAACCATCCACTATTTTGGGTTCATTTGCCAGCCTCCCCCCTAGAGTCTTAGCTACCTATCCTCAATTAGTTGCTGCCCTCTTACGTTTAGGCCGAGAGGCAGCCCTCAAGTTGTTCGGGAGAGACCCTGAAGTTATAACCCTCCCATACAACACGTCTCAGTTACAATGGCTTATTCAACATGATGATGATTGGGCAATCAGCTGCACCTCCTTCCAGGGGACAATAGACAATCATTACCCTGCGGACAGATTAGTCCAGTTCCTTCAAAAGACCCCGGTTGTCTTTCCCAAAAGGACTAAAACCACACCAATTGCTGGGGCCGTAATGGTGTTCTCTGATGGGTCCTCCTCCGGTATAGCCGCTTTCAGCATTAATGGGCAGATTACTCGAATACAGACAGACCTCTCCTCTGCACAGCTTGTTGAATTAACTGCAATAATCAAGGTTTTTGAGCTTTTAATAGATGCCCCCTTTAACCTTTACACTGATAGTGCCTATGTAGCCACCTCTGTTCCCCTATTAGAGACAGTGCCTTACATACGTCCCTCTACAAATGCTTCCCCCCTATTCGCAAAATTACAAAAACTAATTCTAAACCGCGGTGCCCCTTTTTTCATCGGGCACATACGCGCTCACTCTGGCCTTCCGGGGCCGCTTGCCAAGGGCAATGACAGGGTTGATCTGGCAACTCAATTAGTAGCCTCTGTCACGTCAGACTCACCCTTGGTTGCAGCCCAACGGGCTCATGAACTACATCATCTCAATGCTCACACTCTTAGACTCAAATTTTCAATCACCCGAGAACAGGCCCGCCAAATAGTTCGGCAATGTCAAGGATGCCTAACTCTCCTCCCAGAGCCTCATACCGGAATCAACCCCCGGGGGTTAGTCCCAGGAGAGATATGGCAAATGGATGTCACTCATTACCCTCCCTTTGGTAAATTAAAATATATTCATGTGTCTATTGACACCTGCAGTGGTTTTCTATGTGCATCCTTGCAAACGGGAGAGGCAACTAAAAACGTTATTACCCATGTTCTCTCATGCCTGGCATATCTGCCACAACCTAAAGTTTTAAAAACTGACAATGGCCCTGGATACGCCAGCTCTAGCTTTAAACAGTTCTGTGCACAGTTAGGTATTAAGCACATAACGGGAATTCCTTATAATCCCCAAGGCCAAGGTATTGTTGAAAGAGCCCACTTAACTCTTAAAAACATGTTATTCAAACTTCAGTCGGGGGGAGAAGCACTCTACCCGAAAACAGGTAATGCAAAGACACTCCTAAATCATGCACTATTTGTTCTCAATTTTCTTACCCATGACTCCGCGGGTAAAACCGCTGCTGATCGCCTTTGGCATCCCTCCACGGCAGATAACTATGCACAGGCTATGTGGAAAGATCCGATGACCAACACATGGCACGGGCCTGACCCTGTACTCATATGGGGGAAAGGACATGCTTGTATATATGATGCTAAGGTACAAAATGCCCGATGGCTCCCAGATAGACTCATTAAACCCCTAGACACAAATAAAAGCAAAAACAATAATAATTCCAATCCAGGGCATATTAACCCCTGAGAAGCCTTCCCTTTTTGTTTATTTTCAGGAGGCAAAAATGAAGACATGCACGCTACTGATCCTCGTCATGGCCCTTCGCCCCGTTTGGACCCATCAAATTCTCAATTTCACCTGGACAGTCACCAATGAAGCAGGAGACGTCGTTTTCAGTTCTTCCACTTAGCAAGTACCCCCCCATGGCCCGTTCTTTCCCTGATCTCTGTGATCTGGCTGCGGAGCTTCCGCGGCCTGGGGACTCCCAGACATTTACTCCCCTTCCAAGCTCCCCTGAGACCTACCCTGACAATCTACCACCTCTTCCTGGGTGTAATACCCCGTAGAGAACCTATCTCAGAGAAGCAGAGTTTTATGTTTGCCCTGGAGCTCATAGAGATCGAACCCTTAACTATAAATGTGGATACAGAGACTCCTATTTCTGTGGCTCCTGGGGGTGTGAGACCACGGGAGACGCTAGTTGGAAGCCTAGCTCCACTTGGGATTATATAACTGTAAGTAGGACTTGGAATCCCAAGCTAACTCAACCGTACCCCGAATGTCAAAACCCAATCCACAAGGGGACGATGTACACCGCTCTCCATTGCCTTTACTGACAAGGGAAAAAGGGCCCCTATTGATGGATGGCTCAGGGGACATGAATGGGGGCTAAGGCTTTATATTTCAGGAACTGACCCTGGGCTCACTTTTAAAATCAAATTACTTCGATCCATTCCAAACGCCAACAAGCACGTTATCCTTGGCCCTATTGCCCCTAAGACAAAAGACCCAAAACCTTCTAACCCTTCCCCCCTGTCTGCTAGTACTGTTTTCCAGGCTTTGCTCCCCCCGGTTTTACCCTCTACAGGCGAAATCCTTAAAGGCCTGGCTAATGTGACTGCAGAATCCCTTAACTCCACTGGATATAGCGAGTGCTGGTTATGTTTCTCCCCCGTTCCCCCGTTTTACGAAGGGATAGCAGTTTTAGTCAATACCTCAGCAGACCTCATACTTACCAATGACTCCAGCAAGACTCGCTGGTCAGATCCCTTCCGTTTTTCAGAGACCTCTCCGGGTCTCACGTTGGCTCAGCTTTCGGGAATAGGCCTCTGTATACATAGCCCCCTCTTGCGTCTACCCCCTCAGCTAGTACCCATTTGTAACAGCTCCTTCTCACCCCCGCTGTCCTATGAATTTCTTGTCGCGCCCAACGGTACTTATTTTGCTTGCTCCTTTGGCATAACGCCCTCCGTTAACCCGCGCTTACTAATATCTAACAATGAATATTGTGTTTTAGTCATGCTCATGCCCAAAATTTCCATACATCCCACCGAAGACCTCCTTCCATATTACTCGGGCTCTGCTCGTACTAAGCGTGAGCCGGTAACCGCCATTACCTTATCTGTATTATTAGGATTGGGAGCAGCTGGGGCCGGAACAGGCATTGCCTCCATAATTACTTCTAAACAACAATATTATGCTCTTAGTCAGGCTATTGATAAAGACATACAAAATCTGCAAGAGGGTTTAGACAGCCTGAAGGAATCTGTTGTCTCTCTCTCAGAGGTAGTGCTCCAAAATCGCCGAGGGTTAGACCTCCTCTTCTTGAAAGAAGGAGGCCTCTGCGCTGCTCTTAAAGAAGAATGTTGCTTTTATAAAGACAAAACAGGATTAGTACAAGATAGCATCGATAAAGTTAAGAAAAACCTAGAGGCCAGGCAAAAACAAAGAGAAAAAGATGAGGCCTGGTACAAAAACTGGACCTCTGCCACCCCTTGGCTAACTACTCTGATCCCCGCCATCCTTGGACCCTTGGCAGGATTCTTCCTTTTAGTGTCTCTTGGCCCCTGGGCCTTAAGAAAACTGACAGTTTTTATTCGAGAGCAGGTTGACCAGCTCGTCAAGCCAGCGGTTGCTGTTCATTATCACAGACTTACAGCCTGTGATGAAGAGTCTTGCATCGAGCCAACCAATGCTCCAGGTCTCCAGTTCTCAACTTTACAGGCGCCTCGACCATGGTACCATCGATTTTGGCGCCGTACTTAATATGGCTCATATGCTGGTCCGCCAGAACCAGGCATACCCCTAAGTATATGAGGGTATGGGCATCGAGATGAGTGCGAGACAAAGTACGCAAGGGAGGGTTCTTCCTAGAACCTCTCTGGTCCTCCCTGAGAATACGCCTGGCTTGCATAGAGGTTGGTATCCATATGTACATAAAGCCTTGATATATTAAGATCAATTTGGCTTTCAGCTCTGCCTCTCCTCCCCAAAAGATACCGAGAGCATTTGCAGGATGTTACCCTGCTGGAGGAGCCAGGCCTCTATTCCCTCACTCGATTAAGGCCCACCTTTCTAAAATAAATAGAAAGGGAGGAGATGTCGGGAGCCACACAAAGACAAAAAGATGGCCACGGTTCATGAGGTTCCTGCTTCACTTCCTGGAGATTAGCTGCAAGCCCGCGCGCGCCAACAATGAAGCCCGCGCGCGCCAAAAGATACTCTTCTCTCCCCCTCCTTCCCCATTATCATATACCAATCAGAATGTAACTCATTGCCACCCCTGCTACGCGGCCAATCCCCTGCCTACAAGTATCCTATAGCCCACTCCGCCCCTGAACACCGGTGTATATCTACCCCGTCTCACAATAAAATTTGAAGGCTTGATCAGAGTATTGTCTTGCCTTCGCTCTTCTCTCGCCCCCATTTTCTTTCAGGTCGGATCCTCCTCGTCCCCACAAATAACTAGGTCCCGCGGGTCGGGACACTGCCTACAGGTCTCCTGGGAGACAGCCACCCATCCCGTCCTTGGCCAGAAGACAGATAACTTAGTTCCTTCTCTTGTGTCCCTGGCTCTCCTCAAACAACTGCCTGAGTGCCGGAGCTCAGACCCAGTAGGTCTGTCACCAGTAAGTTTGTGCCTGGACCTTTAAGAATAATGTCTGTGACTCCCACCACCCGCTCTCACTCAGCCACCATTCCCCTGGTTCTGACAGTCAGAGGTCATTCTCTTCCCAGCACTGGAACCCTGGTCTTGGGAGCTCAGCGTGGGGCCCCGACCTCTCGCTCCTTTCAGGTTGGGGGCACCTCTGCGCCAGTGTGACTCTTCTGATCCTCAACCCCACTCGCAGGTGTGGGAACAGCCTCGTCACGTCTCTGCCCCAACTACCAGTCTCGAGGTGACCGCTTTTGTATGTCCCTAGTCGTAGGACTTCTGTTCAGCCAGATCTCGGAAGACTTTCAGCGATGGCTGCTCTGCAGTTTCATGTAGGTGATGTGGCTGTGAGGGGGGGCGGGGCACAGTGTCTACTTTCCATGGCATCTGGACCAGCTCCCGAATCCCAATTCTTAATATTGGTTGTTTTTAAATTTTTTGCTATAGTCTCTATTTCACTCATTTCGGCTCTGGTCTTTGCCTTCTTCCTTGTTGTATAAACTGTGTCAATAGAACTATCAATTAGTTTTTTCCAGAAAAAATAATTCTAAAATTAATATGGAACCACAAAGCACATGGACGAGACAAAACAATGTAAAGAGAGATCCGCAAAGCTGGAGGCATTACTTCCCCATATGAAAATCTATTACAAAGCTGCAGTAACCGTAACAGGGGGCCACGGGCATAAAATCACATCAGACATGTAGGTCAATGGAATAGGATGTGATCACAGAAATAAACCAGTCAGATGCAGGCAACATCTCATTAACTAGCATGCCAAGAACACACACTGGAAGGGGTGGTCTCTAATAAATGGTGCTGAGAAAACTGGATATTTACATGCAGTGAATGACATTGGGACCTTGTCATATACACCCTCCCACACAAACACACACTCACACACATAAACATGGATTAAGTGTTAGACATAAGACCTGAACCTAAAACTCCTAGAAGAAAACAAGGAGAAAACTCTTCATAAAATTGCTTTTGGCAATAACTTCTTAAAACAACATCAAAATCACAGTTAACAAAAGCAAAAATTCACACGTGCAGTTTGTGGAGAAAGACAAGTGCAGGATACAATGGACTCAGTGGAGGGTGGCTGCACTGGATTCCTACTCACTCACAGGAGAGAACCTAGGACAGAGGCAGCTGCAGTGGGCAGCGGCTGTCAGAACAAACATCAGACCCAGAATGTGGAGACTGTGTGTCCACAGGGGCCTGGGTGGTCTGCTTCAGTCTGTGGAGCAGTCCACATCCCAGCGCTTCATTGAAAACGAGAGAACATTCCACCTCCAAGGGGAGCAGCTTTCACCTGGGAACGGGCCAGAAAGAGAAGGAAGCCCAGCCAGGACTGGCGTTGTCAGGACCCCTCTTATACCTGAGCCAGTGTGGGAGGGTGCGGGTTCTGCCGTGGTCCTGTCCTGAAGGCCCCAAAGACATGTGACGTGGAGCATCCTCCCTAGCTCATGTCCCCTCTCTGTATCCTAGAGGAGGGGTCCATACAAGTCTCTGCTTGTTGCCTAAACAGGTGTTTCCTTTCCTTCTGTTGTGTTTCGAGGGTTCTTTTATATTTAGGGTGCAGTAATTGAGCGGTTATGGCAATTGCAAATACTTTGCCTTATGTGGCTTCTCTTTCATTCTCTTGAGTGTTATTTGGGCAAAAAGTTGTAAATTCAATAAAATCAAATTCATAGTTTAAGTTTGTCACAAATCCTACTTTATAACTATTCTCTTGATTAATCGTTGCCTGTGCATAATTTCAGGTTTTGCAATTGATCTGAAATTCTGGTTTTCTTTCGGGTTCATAAAATCCTGACATAGTCACTCACTGATATCTGTTAACTGTCTTCTCAGTTTATGAATTTGTAGCCTGTGGTGATTCTTCTTCATGGAATATTTTTCATAGAACATGGACAATTCTGATTTCATGCTCAAACTTGAACTTGAGACAGCGTGAGAGATGCTTTGTGGTACCTCTTCTGTCAGATTGCTCCTCAGACTTGATACCTGTGCATGTGCTGTCAAACTTGGGCACTTCCTTTCCAGGTGTTGGGTGAGTGATGCCCGTGGGAACTCCCGGATGTCTGAGTGCACAGTCAAGTCCTGGAATGGATTTTCAGGCACAGCTTGCACAGGAAACCACTGGAAATTCAGCTGTGCACAGCCACTGTCAGACTCTCCATGATGAGGGCACAGCCCATCTGTGTGACATTTCACACATTATTTCATTCTTGCATCTTGGACTCTACTTTTTCTTCTTCTCAGCAGGAGAGGCTCAGAGAGGTATGTCTAGAATTCTTCAAGCTTTCTTATCTGCCAATGCTTCTCCATCTTGAAATCAATGTTCTAACCAACATGGACTTGGAGTTTGTCTGTATTCTGTCATTTGTAGGGATAGCAGCTTATGAAACAGTGACATTTTGGGGTGAACCTTGTGTCCTGTGTTCCTGACCTTGTCTTATTGAATGTTCATGAAACAGAATTCCTCCTCTCACCCGTATGCACCCCAACAGGAAAATGGGTCTTCTAAGGAGAGAAGAAGGAGGAAGATGCAGCTCTGAGGCTGTGGGTTGGGGAGGACCCCCCAGAGCAGAGAGGAAATGGCAGCTCCCCACATTTCCTGTTCTTCAGATGAGGGAGTCCAGCTGGGACGCAGCCTGGTTCTTGTGCGGGAGCCCCCTGGGCTGTGTCTCTGTGCCATCCGTGCACAGTAATACGTGGCCGTATCAGCCGGGTCCATGCTGGTCATTGTCAAGACCACCTGGTTTTTGGATGTGTCCTTGGAGATTGTGAGCCGGCTCCTCAGCGATGAGCTGTAATACTTGTCATCATCCCACCAAATATTTGCGAGCCACTCCAGTGCCTTCCCTGGGGGCTGACGGACCCAGGCGACACCCATATTGCTCGTGCTCAGTGAGAAGCCAGAGAAGGAGCAGGTCAGCGTCAGGGTCTGGGTGGGTCTCATCAGCCCAGGACCAGACTCCTTCAGGGTGACCTGGGACAGTACCCCTGTGGAGGAAGCACAAGAAAGGTGAAGCCACTTCAGGACAAGAGCAGGAGTCCTCGTCCCTGAGGGCACCCCTGACCAGAGCACTCACAGTGAGGGACGGTCAGCAGCAGGACAGTGGAACACAGCGTGTCCATGTTGAGGCCCAGGAGTCACTGCTCCATGTGCAGAGCTCGGCTTTTCAGCCCGTGGGGGGCTGGGAGATTTGCATGTGCTTGTGTGGCCCTGAGCCGTCTACAAGACTAGGTCTCTGCCGCGGGGGAGCAAGTCTGTGCTGCAGGAGCAGTGAGCCCTGAGCTGTGGCTCCTCGTGTGCTCCCAGGGGCACTCGCCAGCTCAGGACCTGGCTCTCGGACAGAAGTCCTCAGAAGGGGCCTGTGTGTGGTTGGAGTCTGGGTGCGAGGTCCCCGTTGCAGCGGACGCGTGGTCTGATGGATGCTCTCCAGGCGCCCTCGCCCCTGGGTCCTGCCCAGTGCCGTTGCCGTGCAGAACTGGGTGGCCTTGTCCCTGCTGTCCCCAGGCATAGGAGTGAGACTGCGGGGGGCCGGAGGCTTTCCCGAGGGTTCTGTCTGAGCTCCCCTGTTCTGAGCGGAGAGCAGGTCAGTGGACAAATCGTTTACATTTACTGTGAACAAGACATGCCCATGGGGTGGGCGTCAGTCTGTCCTGTGAGACACAGAGCCCTCGCACTGGCCCCGCTCTCTGCGTCTGTGACCCAGGACATTCCTGGGGCATTGCAGTGCTGCACATGCACCTCCATGGCAGCCACGCTCAGGCCGTGGTTTTCCATGAAACAGGACCCTTCCCCCCTTGTATTGCTGTGAGTCCACAGCTCCGCCATGGTCACGGACTCGTGGGTTATGTGGGTTCACCGCTGTGAGGTTTGGATGCCAAGAGCAGAAAACACACCCGAGGTTCAGTGCTGTTAGGGTTAGAGACAAAGCCCAGCGCCTCAGAGCCTGGAGGGACTTTGCAAAGGTGTTGAACGTGTCATTCAGGTCAGAACCATTGAACCCGGGACTCACGGTACCGGCCTCTCACAGCGACCCAGCCAAAACTTCCCTCCCTATGTCCTCAGCTCGGTTCTGGTCCTGGAACCAGTAAGATGGCCCTACTCTTGGTGACACTCTCGATTTATGAGAAAGATGGAATTGTTTCAAATAAAGTACTTTTATGAAAAATAGCTAATTACATGTAAGAAGGGGAGATTCACAAATAAAATCATTTAATATTATCCAAAGGTAGAGGGACAATAGATATAAAACGCAATATTGTTACCCTGTAATCTGGCTTCCACTACACACACACACACACACACACACACACACATGCACACACATATGCCCAGACCCATGCATCAACTGTTTCCTCAGATCTGTATTTTAATTCATGCTCTGTCCAAGGAGTGTCACAGACTTGTAAACAAAAATGCACATCAAATCCACAAACAGATTAGACTCTTCTACAAAGAAAAAACTTTATTTAATAATGGGGAAAAGTGGATTCCACATCAAAGATCACGTCAGGTGTGAACGATGCTAAGGTTACTTCTTTCTTTCCCAACTCGATGACTTTTATTCCATTTTTCAGCGTAATGTTCTGGCTAGGGCCTCCAGGGCGCTGCTGGTGGAAGGGGCGAGTGTGGGCACCTTGCCTGGCTTCCGACCTTAGAGGACAAGCGCTCGCTCTTTCACCACTGAGGATGAAGTCAGCCGCGGGCTTTCTGCACGTGTCCTTTATTACGTGAGGAAGCTTCCTTCTGCCCTAGTGCATTGTGTGTTTTTTAGTGAGGAAAGCATGTTGAATTTTGCCTTCTTTCTGCATTGATTGACCAGTTGATGGGGAAAGGGCAGTATCATCAGGAAGTGGTGTGGGCATCACCAGGTCTCCGCTTGCAAAAGATTAAAACTGAAAGCTATCATACACCACTTACAAAATTACGTCAAATGGATTAAGACTTGAATATAAGACCTAAAATTACAAAATCTCTTGAAGAAAACAGGGAAGAAAACATCATGACATTGGATTTGGAGATAATTTATTCACATGCATCGAAAACACAGGCAACGAGAACTAAAAGAGATAAATTACGCTACATTAAACCAAAACCAAGGGTGCATTAAAAAGACAAAATCAACAATGAGAAAAGGCAAATTACGGAATCGGGAAAATATTTGCAAATCGTAGATTTCAGAGCACATTATATCTAGAAAATAAACAATGCTTTACAACTCAGCACTAAAAAATAAAACAAAACCAAACAAACTAAGAAATGTCGATCATCAAAAGAAGAGATAAGAGATGCTGGAGAGGGTGTGCAGGAAAGGAAATCCCTGTGCTCTATTTTGGGGAACATGAACTAGTGCAGTCACGATAGAAAACAGTAAGGAGGTTTCTCCAAAAGTCAAAAATAAAACTGCCATGTGACCCAGCAATTCCACCTCTGGGTGTATATCCAGATGAAACAAACTCACGACCTCACAGAGTTATCCTCACCCCGCTGTTAATTGAAGCACTCCATTCAAGAGCCAAGATAGGAAAACCTGTGTCCATCAACAGATGAATGGATAAAGAAAGTGTATGCAAAGGAATACGTTCAGCCACAAACGAGGAGGGAATCCTGCCATTTGTGACAACAAATAGATCTCGAGGGCATGGTGGTAAACGGTAAGTCAGACAGAGAGAGGCCAATACCGTATGATCTCACATTCGGAATCTAAAGAAATCACAGAGAAAGGGATCGTATTTGTGGCTTAGAGGGGGTTGGGCAGTGGGGGAACTGGATGATGGTCGCACTTCCGTCCCAGGATCCGTAAGTGCTGGTGTGTAATGGGCAGCATGGTGACAGTCCACACTGCTGTGAGGTGTATTTGGAAGTTGCTGGGAGAGTGGACCCTACGAGTTTCCAACACGAAGGAAACCGTGATTCCTCCCTTTTTCTCGATGTAAATCACACCCAGTCACATTTCCCCATAGAATTCAAAATCTGCATGACAACCAGTTCACACGCACACGGAGGCACACGCTACCAGACAGGGCTCACGCGTACAGGGACAGCGCACACAGATGCACAAGCCTAGGAAGAAGGTCTACGAGAAGACGCTTCTGGGTGAGGAGAGGAAATGCCAGGCTCACTGAAGAGCCCGAGGCCAGCCTCCCTCCACACCTATCCCCAGACGAACCCCTGGGATGGGGGTCCTGAGTGTTCCCCGCAACCCAGCGCCACCCTCACCTGCTGCAGAGGGACCTGCGGTCTGGGCTGGTGCTGCCGCCCTCTCTGTGAACGGTACACATGACAGGGTCTTCAACGGCCACAGATCTCAGCTGCAGAGAGAGCTGTGTTGGACATGACCCTGGAGTCCAGGGTCAGCTCTGTAAGGAACATTGGAGGGTGCACTACCCTGGCTTCCACGCGCCCTCCACTGCAGCCCCTCATGGGGGTGTTGTCCAGTCCGAGCCTTCCTCGTGCAGCTCGCCTGGGTCTGTGAGCGAGGCGACCTCACCTTCCAGACTTTCCACGTCGTTATCTGTGACACTCAAGAAGTGGCCGTCATGGAGTGAGTGTCTGTCGTGGAGGGGATCCCCAAGGATGTTGTGTCCATGGCATGCCCCTGTCCTCGGGCTGACGCCCAGGCCACGGAGGCAGGATCACAGGGTTCCTGTTCTGGGCGGGCTCTCCCTGAGCCTGGTTCTGATTCACACATGCGAAGACCCTCATGTGGGCCGTGGGGGCTGAGGACCGAGGTGCAAACTGACACGTGCACACACGCACACACTCCAACACAGGTGAACACTAATAAACCGGTGCACACACACACTCACACCCTCGCACGAACTGAGTGTGGCAGCAGAGGGAGGAAAACCTGTCCCCAGATCCTGAGGCACAGCTGATGCACTGACCGGTGGGGAGTGTGGCACACTAGACCGTGACCTCAGGCCATGTCGGTTCTCGCCAGCGGCACCTGTGAGTGTTCTCTGCAGGACAGGGCTTCGCGACCTGAAAGGTTAAGAACCTTGATGTGGGAGATGATGCTGAATTTTCTGAGTGGGAAGTAGCTGGAATCACCAGTGTCCTCCTCAGAGGGAAGTTACGCTGCAAAACGTATGTGGCCCTTGCAGGAGGGTGTTGGTGTGGGTCTCACATCACCGCGTCATGAGCAGCAAGAGCTCACGTGCTCTAGTGAGACTGACACTGGGGTGACGAGGTTTGGGCTGATCCTACACTGTGGGTCACGTGTCCTGTCTGAAGGGAGGCCCACGTGGGGACAGCGTGTGTCTGTGGGGGGCAGAGCCTGAGCTCGGCACACAGGGCCCTGCACTGTGTGTGTCTCTCTGTGTGGAAACAGTTCCCAGCCTCAGGGACACAAAGCCCTCAGGGGGTCTCTCTGTCAAGAAATCAGAAAGGACACACTGAAAGCTGGTGCAGGAAAGGTCCCCAGGCACTGCTGATATGAAGGTTACTTCTTATTTTCTCGCCTTCAGTGAGAATGGGGAAAACTAGAGCCACGAAGAAGAAGCAGTG
>PUFA01000779.1:0-87035 GCA_003508835.1 Eonycteris spelaea
GTAGCACTTAAGCCTTTTGGATCTCTGCTTTGAGGTTAAAAGTGCCATTTTTTTCTGGTGAGGTGTGTTCTTCCTCTGTGATTTGGTCACCTCAGTCTCAGGGCTCTACCGCCGTGGGAGAATGTGATGAGCAATGAGGGTCCAAGCCTCTGAAAAGGCCCTGAAATCCTGTTTACTGCCCCAACAGTCATATGCAATGCTCCACTGCTTCCTTCTGAATCAGCCCTGACAAGGTGGGGTCAGATAGATTGGGAGAAGTTCAGCCATGCATTGTGGCTATTTTCCCTTTCAGTAAATGCTTGCCCCCAAGTTTCAGCTGTCTTGTTTCTATTATCACTGCTTCTGGCTCTAGTGCCACTGCAGTTTAGCTTTTAGTACTGATTGTACAAATTACCCTGGGCTTGGTGCTAGCTCTGTGGAGGAAAACAAAGGATGAGGAGGGCATGCTTTTGGATGGTGGGAGAAGATGACCAGTCCCCTCTGTGACCTAGCCTCTTGCCTGGCAATGGTGATTGCTAGGACACAGCTGTCATTTCTCTGCACTGTCTCTGCCATGCTCTCTGCTCTGATCTCTGGGCACCCTGCGTGGATATGCTGATCACTCAGACAGAAACGTTCTGGTTTCAAAGAAACCAAGAACCATTGCATAATTCTCCCCTCCCCTCATACTGCAGGGAGTTTGGGCTGTGTATGTAACTCCTTTTCTCTTCTCTCCTAATAACCTCCACGACTTATATTTGTTTCACCTTTGGATGCTCTGACGTGCAGATCTCTCAGAGGTACTTGTGTGTAGATTGTGTGTTATTTGTTGAATTGTAGGTGTTTCAGTTGATTGCAATTTCAAGAGGAGAGATCAGGAGAGATCCCTCCACTGCCATTACTTCTGATGTCACCCATGTCATTTTTTTTAAAAATTGGATTGCTTGCAGCTAGTATAGAGTAATAGTGGTATATAGTAATACAATTAAGTTTTGAATTCTCATCTTGTATCTTAAAACTTCTAATAGCTTTTTTGGGATTCCATTGACTTTGGAAATAAAGACAGTTATTTTTCTTCAATGTGGATGTTTTTTATTTCTCTTTATTCCCTTTGTGTCCTTGCTCTAACCTCCAGCAAACTGTTGAATAGAAGTGGATCTTATCTTCAATTTTGTACCTGTATATAAGTGCATTTTTCCCTTGGACACATCGAAGTTTTTCTCTTTATCATTGGTTTTAAGGCACTGTTTATGTTATGCTTTTGTGTGATATTCTTCACATTACTTGTGTTTGAATTTTTTTGAGTTTTTTTTAATGCATGAGTTTATACTTTTCATAAATTAAAAAAATCAGCCATTATGTCTTTAAATAATTTCTGTCCTTTCCTCTCTCTCTTCTCCTTGAGGATCTTAATTAAACATGTTTCATGGCACTTGAAATTGTACAATAAATCAAAAAAAATTATGTTTTAGTTGTTTTCTTCTTTTTTTCAATTTATATAGTGTCAGTTGTTGTGTGTGTCAGTTTATCTTTTTTATATCAGTCATTGGAATTTTATTTTTTATATATTTGTTTTGGCATTTAAAAAATATTTGTCATGTCTCAACTTAACTCCTTGAACTCCACAACACAGTTATAATAAAAGTTCTAAAAGTCGTTGTTTGCTAAATAAGATCTGTGTTATTCTGGGGTTGGTTCAATTGACTGATTTTTTTCTTGCTTCTTTTCATTTTTGGATATTATTAATTTGATGCAAACATTGCAAATTTTACTTTGTTTTATTATGCATATTTCATATTCCTATAAATATTTTTGTAATCTTTGTTATGGGGTTGCATTATAAATACCTAAAATAGTTTTGACCCTTTGAGATCTTGCTGTATAGATTAGCCAAGTCCATTTGTCAAGTTTTGTTTACCATATTGAGTTTTGAGGGACCCTCCAAATTTTCTACCCTCCAAATTTTCTACACCAGATTATTTTTTTCTTTCTGCAGATTAAAACAGGCATTCTTTTTGGTCCTGTGTGATTGCTAATACTGTTCCCTCTATCCCTGCCTTCAAGTGGTTTCCTTATAATCACTGACCAATCAGTACTCTGCAACTGTTCAAGAATGATTACACAGGAGATTTCTCAAGTTCTCTCACTCTGTCATTATTAAATAAACTTACAACAATATCTTCAAGAAAATCTTTGGGAGGGAGGAATGGACTATTTATTTAAAGTATTATCCAGACATCTGCAGGAAAATGGAACTTATATTTTAATAATTTCTTTTAATTGAAATGACTTGTTCATTTAATCCTGAAAAATAGATATTTAGTTTTGCATCAACGAGATAACTTAGCAATATTTAAATATTAACAGTATCCTTTGTTTAATGTATTAGATACTGGCTGGGGAAAGATTCATCTTTGAAATGAACACTGAGAAATAAACCTAATATCAAGTCAAAGCTGGTATAAATAATAACATGCTGTTTTCTGTATAGAAGGCCTTATTCTTTGGAAAATTGCCTACAATCATGGTATTACGCATGTTTACATGCAGGAAAAAAACATTTTTTTTATTATTTTTTTCTAACAGCAAATAGAATACTTTCAACTTTCAAATCGATACTTTGAATAAACCCAAAACATAAATTAGTTGTTCATTGAGAGTAAACTCTATTTTTTGTCCTATTCCTCATTAGATCTTATATTTCATTGCTGAAAAAGCAAATGCAAATAACTTGAATAGACTTTAGTTTTTAGAGCATTTTTATGTTCAAGCAATATTCAGCAGAATTCACAGAGATTTCCTATTACCCTATCTCCACAAATACAGAGACTGCCTTGATGAACATCTATCAACAGAGGATATATTTCTTACAGTTTGAATCTTACATTGACACATGATGATTACCCAAAGCACATAGTTAATTTAGGGTTTTTTTTGGTGTTGTACGTTCTTGCACAAATGTGTAGCAATATATATCTACATTATAGTATCATAAAAAGTAGTTTTACTTCTCTAAAAACCTCTGTACTCTGTCTGATCTCCTCCCTCCTTTTTAAGCCCCTATAAATCACTGACTTATTTACAGTCTTACATAGTTTTGTATTTTCCAAGAATTCATATAGATTAAATAACATAGTATGTAGCTTTTCATATTGGCTTTTTTTTTTTGCTTAATAATATGCACTTATATTTCCTCCATAACTTTCATGACTTGATTGATTATTTCTATTTATTGCTGATAATGTCCCATTTTCCAGATGTACCAGGTTTATTTATCCATTGCACCTTTTAATGGCAGCTTGGTTGCTTCCAGGTTTTGACAATTATTGAATAAGCTGCTATAAATTTGATATGCAGGTATTTTGTGCACATAAGTTTACAATTCCTTTGAGTAAGTACCTATAACCTGATTGCTGAATCATAGAGTAAACGATATTTAGTTCTATAAGAAAAAGTCCAAAATGGAAAGTGGAAGAGTAAGTAAATATGGTGCAGGCCTCCTCTCATCCCACATCAAAATTATAACTGAACTCAGAGCAATCATCTTTGAAAATTACCTTAAGTCTAGTTGAACAGAAGACAAAAGTCCTATAACTAAAGATATACAGAAGAAGCCACATCAAGCATTAAGAGTAGCAAGGATGCAGAACAGGATGGACTCACACCCACATATGGTGATTAAAAATTTGGAGAGATAGCTTGGTTGTAGAGATTCACCTTGAAAAGTGAGAGGAATCTCAGCTTCACACCAAGATCTTCAGGTCAGGGTTCCAGTGCCAGGGAAAGAGTCCCTATAGTTTCTGGCTGTGGAAATCAACAAAGATTATGGCTGAGTGAGATAAAGGTGGCTGGAATCTTAAGTATACCTTTAAGGGCCCACACATGGATATACTCACTATATCTGAGCTCCAATGCTGGGACAGCAACTTGAAAAGGGCCAAGTGCATACAAAGAGGAACTAGTTTTTCTGGTTTCAAGGCAAAGGCTGGAGGGGCAGCTTTCTCCCAGACAGAAGTGCTGGAAGAAACATTTTTTGTTGTTGCTGTTGTTGTTTTCTTGAACCTCCCCCATACCCACATGCAAACACAAATTATTTATCCTTTTTTCTTCTTAAAGAAATCCCCCTAACATTTCTTGTAATACTGGTTTGATAGTGATGAGCTCCTTTAGATTCCCCTTGTCTTGAAAGCTCTTTGTCTGTCTTTTGATTCTAAATGATAGCTTTTCCAGATAGTTTTGGTTGTAGGTCCTTGCTTTCAACACTTTAAATATTTTCTGCCAATCACTTCTGGCTGCAAAAATTTCTGTTGAGAAGTCAGTCTTACAAGAGCTCCTTGTAGGTAACGCACTGCTTTTCTTTTGCTACTTTTAAGGTTCTCTCTTTGTCTTTAATCTTTGGCATTTTAATTATGATATGTCTTGATGTGGGTGTTTTGAGGTTCATTTTGTTTTGGACTTTCTGTGCTGCCTGGGATTATAGATCTATTTCTTTCACCAGGTTAGGGAAATTTGCCGACATTATTTCATCAAATAGATTTTCAATTCCTTATTCTCTCTCTTCTGTTTCTGGTACCCTTATGATGAAAATGTTGTTATGCTTGATGTTGTCCCTGAGGCCCCATGAACTATACTCATTTTTTGAATTATTTTTTCTTGTTGTTCTTCTGATTGGTTGTTTTCTGTTATCTTTCTTCCAAATTTACAAATTCGATTCTCTACTTCATTCAATCTACTATTAATTCCCTATAAAGCATTCCTTTTTCAGTTAGTTTACCTTTATTTTTGACTTTTTAAATGTTTTCCATCTCCATTTTTATGTTTTATGTCTTTGTTGAAGTTTCTCGCTGAGATTATTGAGCATCCTTATAGTGTAGTGTTTTGAACTCTACATCTGGTAGATTGTCTCCATTTTGTTTAGTCTTTTTCTGGAGCTTTTGTTCTGTTTTGTTGTGTTGTTGTTGTTGTTTTTTCCATTTGGGATGCATTTCTTTGTCTCTCCATTTTGGCTGCCTTCTTATGTTTGTTTCTATGTGTTATGTAGAGCTTCTATGTCTCCTAATCTTAATAGAGTGGTCATATATAGTAGGTGTCCTGTGGGGCCCAGTAGCACAGTCTCCTGGTCAACAGAGTTGAATGCTCCAGGTGTTGTCTCTTTTGTAAGTTGTTGTGCCCTCCTATTGCCTTTGAGCCTTGATTGCTTTTGGAATGTCAGTGGGAGTGATTTTCCCTCAGGCTGATTGGTTTGTGAAGACTGGCCATGACTACAGTGGAGGAACTGTTATACATAAGGTGACCCTACAGAGCAGCATTCACTTTATTGAAGCTCTTGTTGCTGCCAGTATGACCTTGGGTGCATAATTCTAGGTGGTTGTATGGTGCTCTGATGTGGTCTCAAGCTTGGCATCAGGTTGTTGGTGGTGTGAATTCTAGGTGTAGTTCTATTGCAGGCCAAGGTCAGCCATTGTCTGTGCCCTGTCACGGGCCACTTTGTATGAGCTACAAAGTGATCTGCAAATTGTTGCCACTCATGCTGGGCTTGGGGTACCTGGGAGAGGCTATTCCGCGAACCAAGGTTGACTACACTAGTGCCAGGCTTGAAGCTGCATAGCAAAATGCACTGGGCTACCAAGAGCAGATTCTGCTTGTTTGAGTTTTAATGAACCTTGAGAGATATGAAGAAAGCCCGCAGCATGAGTCAAGACAGGACTTTTGTATAGAAAAGCCACTGGAAGCTGTTTGGGAGGGTCCTCACATTGGATGCAACAAGGTTGTTGAGAATCACTGAGCAAGGGAACAGTGTTAGCTAGGTTGATAGATACTCAGATATGGTGCCCGCCTGCTTTCACACTGGATAGGGGGAGGTCTCAAGACAAGAATGATGGTTTTCACCAGCACTTCTGTCAGGGAGCAATCTTCCCTAAAGCCTTTGCCCTGAGCCAAAACATTTAGTTCTTCTCCATGTGTTGTTCATGGTGCTTTGAGCTGATGCCCTACAATGGAGCCCAGAGCTAGTGAGTTCATCAGTGACGATGTTCATGTATGCATTATTTAAGGAGATCACCTGGGACTCCAGCCTTCATACTGCTCTCAAACACAGACTTTTTTTTTTCACAGCCAGAAGTCATGAGGACTTCTCTCCTTGACTCTGGAATCCTGAGCTGGGGAAGCCTGTTATGGGGTTTGGAACATTCACTTTTTTTTCTCGGCTTTTCTGAAATATAATAGTTACTTGCTTGTATTTACATTGTATGATTCAATGAGATTTTTTGAATGATAGTTGCATACAATAATATATTAGTTTCAGTTGTACAACATAGTAATTAGAGATCTATATGACTTACAAAGAGATATCCTACAAAATCTAGAACTTCTCTTCCCCTTATTTATTAACATTGTTGACTTTTTTCATAAGCTACACTTTATATCTCTATGACTATTTTGTAACTATCCAATTATACTTCTTAATCCCGTTGTTCGGGTCACCATCCCACACTCCTCCTGTCTAGTAGCCTCAAATATTCTCTCTTATGAGTTTGTTTTTCAATTTTTGTTATTTTTTTGTTGTTATTTTGTTCTTTAGATTCCACATGTATGTCAAATCATGTGATATTTGTCTTTCTCTATATGACTTATTTCATTCAGCACAATACCCTCCAGTTCCATCAAGACAATATCTTTTCCATCCCCTTCCTTTTAGTTTTTGTGTGTCTTTTTAATCTGAAGTGAGCCTCCTGTAGGCAGCATAGTAGGGTCTTGTTTTCTTATCCATTCGCCACCTCACCTTTTGGTTGGAGCACTTAATTCTTTTCCATTTAAGGTACTTGTCGATAGATATGTAGTTATTACCAATCTTTGTTCTTGTTTGATACATGTTTTTTTCTTCTTAGAGAAGTCCTCCAACATTTCCTGTAATACAGGCCTGGCATTGATAATTCCTTTAGCTTATTTTTATCTGGGAAGCTCTTTATCTATCCTTTCACTCTAAATGATAGCTTTGCTGGATGGAGTATTTGTGGTTGTAGACTTGGGTTTTCATCACATCGAATATTTTGTGCCAAGTCCTTCTATATTGCATGATTTCTTTTTGGATATCTGCTGGCAGTCTTATGGGTGCTTCCTTGTAGGAACTAACTGCTTTTCTCTTGCTGCTTTTAAGATTCTCTCTTTGTATTTAAGCTTTGGCATTTTAATTATAATGTGTCTTGGTGTGGGCCTCTTTGGGCTCCTGGTTTTTGGGGATTCTCTGAGTTTCCTGGGGTTTTAGGTCTTTTCCTTCACCAGATTTAGGGAAATTGCTCTTTAACTTCCTGTTTTTTCTTCCAGTACCCCTTGACACAGATATTTTTAATTTAATTGTATTCTATAGGCTCCTTAAAATTATTAATCTAGCTTTTGGCTTCTTTTTCCTTACCAATTTGATTGAGTGTCCTTGGCTTCCCCATCCTCTATATTGGTTCTTCAATCCTCTTTTTTATCCATTCTATTTATTTCCTCTATATACTCTTTATCTCAGATGATATGTTCTTCATTTCGGACTGGTTTCTATTTATTTTTTTATTATTTTTTTCCTTCCAACTGTATTTAATCTCTTTTTATTATTTTGGTAATCTATTCCAGTTAACTCTATTTGGAGGTAATAAATTGTCTAAGGAATTCACTTCATATGTTGGATTTACTGTGAACATGGTCTTTCCCTTTACTTCAACTCAGAATTAAGACTTTTGATCATTGTTTTTTCATACTCCAGTCCCAGAAGCCATTTTCACCATAGAGTTTATCTGAAGAAGTCATATGCTTTATAGTAGTGGTCTAAACCAGTTCCGGCTTCTCCAGGAACACTGCACAGGATGGATTTGAATATATATTAAACTAAGAAGCATTCTCTCAAATGAGTTTAAATGCACTTTATTTTTAGATAACCTACGATAACATATTTATTTCTTAAAACAATGCATTTACTCCAATAAATCAAAATCAAAATAAAGGAAGGGCTCAAGATGACATCAGTCCTTTTGTCCTGGTGCTGGGTGTGTGTCTGAAAGCAGCATCAGTTATAACAATTGATGATAGATCCATTGCCAAAATTTGTTAGCATTTCTTCATTTCTAAAGCATCCTTAAGAAAATCATATACAAGGTCCACTTTCCTCACAGTAGACAGAGTGACCATACCACCTGAATTCATGTGTTCATCAATAAAGAACTGGTAGTTTTTTTGTTTTGTTTTGTTTGTTTTTAATTAGCAAGGATGTGCTTGATTGTTCTGCAGCCCCTATCATAAAAGGTTTACTCTTTTGGTCTCTGTTCTTCAAGTTTCCCTTTGATTGATTTCATGTAATCTTTGAACATACTTCTTGTAGGCTTCTTTTGTGATGCTGATTTCTGCAAGTCAGGGTTCATGGCAATATCAACAGCAGTGATTACTGCTTTTGGTTCCTTCAACAGCAGGGCCTTCATTGGAGACATTTTTACTAATGAGCGATTAATCAATGTTCCCTCTGTTCTACTTGCCATCTTACCTTCCACCTGCAGGCACAGCCTGCCTGCATTCCAGATCTTGTAAATGTTTGGAAAACACTTCATCATGGCTAGATGAGGTCCAGGTAATGATTGTTGGAAGCTTGAAGGAGACAATGGCTGTGCTGGCTTAGCAGGAGCCCAGAACGGTGGAGCAAGGGCAATGCAGCCAGAATGGTACTCGGGGAGGGGAACGGCAGAAACGCCTAACTAGTTCCATTTTTATTATTTCCATTTCCACTTTTTATGTTTTTTAATCTCTTTGTTAATTCTCACTGAGTTTCATCTACACTTCCCTAAGTTTTGTTGAGCATCTTTATAACCGATGTTTTTGAACTCTGCAACTGCTAGATTGCTTTGACTCATTATTTCTGGATCTCTCTTCTCAAATGGTTTTTCCTTCTTTGTCTTCCCATTTGGGGCTGCCTTTCTATGTCTATTTCTATGTACTAAACAAAACTCCTAAGTCTCCTTGTCTTAGCATGGTTTTGGTGTAGTAGATATCCAGTGGCACAGTTTTAAAAGAGGTCTGCTGCAGACCAAGTTTACCCCAGCCCATGCCCCTCTGGGGACACTTGTTAAAATTCAGCAAGCAATCCACAGATGCTGGGCTTATACTTGTCTCAAGAAGCCACACCAGATACCAAGGTTGGTTGCCACCAGTGTCAGCTTTGGAGTTGGTTCAACAAGGAGCACTGGACTTGCTGAGGACACAACTGGATGTAGCTTGGGTGGAGCTGTGAATCAGTCAGGAAGCAGAGTTCAGGGAATTCTCCAGACTAAGTGAGCTCTGTTATCCAGTTTTATGGCATCTCAGCTATGGCCACACTTAGTTGGCACACTGGGAGGGGAGGGCTCAACAGAAGAAACAATGGATACCACCAACATTTCTGCCCAGGATAGAGCCTTAACTCCAGCCTTTGCTCTGACAATCAGTTACCTCTATAAGCCATGGTGCCCCCTGAGCAGCAGACCAGGCACTGGTGTCAGAGAGAGCATGTCCTTCACCTGAATGGCTGCTCACAGACACGCCCTTAAGAGGCATCTGCAGCTGCTGGCTGCTGTTGTCATTAGCCTCTGTCTCACTCAACATTCAGTATGTTAGCTAGCATCTTCGGCCCCTCCTTCTTCTACTGTAGCAGTGTGATTTCTTATTTTTTCGCTAGTTGTAGCGCTTCTGTTCATCTAGATCCCAAGTGCCTATGCTTGCTGTTACTCTGTGTTTCTGTCACAACTTTGATTTGGTTGCAAGAGGGAAGAACAATCTTCCATCATCTATGCCATTTTTTCACCTCCTCTTCACTTTTAAGAGTGGGTTTCCACAGCCAAAGGTATCCTTCCCAAATTTTAAATACATATATGGGCCTGAAACAGCTTTTTTCCACATCTGTGTCCCTCCTACCAGTCTTGATGTGGATTTTTCTGTATATCTTTACTTATAAGTCCTTTGTTTAGCTCAACTTTAGGTGATTCTCAAGGATTATTGTTTTATTGTTTGTTTTAATTTTCATGTGGTTGTGGGAAAAGCAAACACAACATTTACCTACTCTGTATCTTGACCGAATCTTTGTGGTTCTCTAAGAGTGGTGACAGTTTTCTGCTCACAGCGCAAAGTGTCAAGTTGTGTTCTCAAAAAGTATATTATCTTCTGAAACTTCTCTACATATAAAAAAGCTTATTGCTGATAACAAGTAAAGGAAGAATAAGTGATGTATCAGATGAATCCACTATTCCTTTATCTGGGAAATCTCTACATGTGCTTCGTCTTCCATAGTGAATATTCCTGGTTGTAGATGAGTCATGTCTCAATATCATAGCCTTATGACTGTAAACTAAATCACACAGGATATATTTTTTTATATCGCTTCTATTAACTCTTAAGTTGTTGGTTTGGAAGATGATTTTTGAATGAACTGAATTCAAAATAATTCCTTTAGAGTATGTATAGTATATGTAATGACATCACATGAAGACTATGCTTCCTTCCATAGGAGAACAAGAGATCTGAAGCCCCACCTGTTATTTTGGTGATCCTCCATATAGCTTTGGAGTGATGCAACTACACAACACCAGTATTTGTGTTCTCAACTTCCATTTTATTTAGCTTTACCTTTTGTCCACACAAAATGATTTTATTCAGATGTATCTACCCACACGCCATTTTTAATACTCCGCAGCTTATTATTTTTAAATTAAAGTTTAAAATGCTTAAACTTACCATTTCTTGTCAGTGTTAGAGTTACCAAAAGCTTAAATCAAACATCCTTTGGAATAAATGTTGCAATTTCTATGTAATCATGCTTGTTGAGAAGAGAATAGAATAAATGGAGATACAGTTGTGACAACTTGGGTCATCATACATCACAGAAGTAAAGGAACACTGTACGGATTCCTGCATACTTATTGGGTACACTCTAGAATAAAATTTCATTAGACTAAAATGTACAATTTCACCTTTTAATATCTCTGAAGTTAGGTGCAGCTTATATTTGATGATGTGTCATAGTTTCATTTTCAAGTTTTTTTTTTTTCTTTCTCAGGTATGTATAAAATAGTGCTATGTGTTACAACTGTGTTTTAAGATTTGAAGAAATGCTGTCAGTGTGTTTACTACTATATGAGGTATTTTTTTTCCTATGAGAATGTTAGAATGAGAAGGTAATATGTGTGAAATTTAAACTCTAACATGCATTTCCTAATTTTACTATTGAGGGTATATTTAAACCTTGAAGATTGTTTTTCATAACCACCTCTTATGTATCTTAATACTTCTAAAACTGCATAATTTTTTAAGCTATGAAACTTCAAAAAAATTGTTTCACTAATGAAAAAAATGAATATAGTTTTTAAAAATGGTTAGTTTTTTCTACAGAATTTTTATAAAGAATTGATCCAGAAAAGGAATACTTTTTTTTTTTACTTATGCCTTTTTTTTTTAAAACGAGGAAAAGGTGGTAAGTATCCAAATACACACCCATGAAAGTGACATATTATTGGGAGAAGGCTGGGAAAGAAAAAGAGTATGCTCTGAATATTACATTTATGAATTTGTTTTGATGTCATCCAAAATCACTGAAAAGAGCAAACAGCCTATAGGCTAATCCCAGAGCCATGTTTGAGTTGTTCAGCATACATCCCAGATTAAGAATCAATGTTGCAAAATAGCTACAACTGCCAGCAGCTTTGAGATAACTTCGAAACATGACATTTTTGATTTTAGAAATATTTTCAATAGAGATGTGTAAAACACCACTTTGTTTTGTCAGTAATTGCTGGCTTGAGTTTCTGAGATTTTCTATCAGTCCTTTGAAAGTAAAATTAGATTTGAGCATTCTATGGGTGAGGAAAACTTTTGCCTGTATTTTAAAATATCTAAATATTTGAAGTGCCTCATTTCTGACTCATTTGCAGTGATTTATTAATTAATATTTTATTTTGAGATCATTGTAGACTCACATGCAATGGTAGAAATTAATACAGAGAGATCTTTGCACCATTAAACCAATTTCTCCATAAAAATATATTTTCAAATAAAAATTGAATGAGAAGATTGGAATTGTTTTTTGCTTTTGCAAACCTATTTTAATATGTAGCTTAATAGAAGACAGATGTATTTGCATATTGACTTCCTCATTCAATCTGTTGTGTTATCATTCATCAAGTAGTCTCTGGAAAACTTAGGTGTAAACTTGTGAGAGAATGAGTAAAAGGCAATAAAGTCTCAGTACTGTTATGCAAACAGTTTTGACGCTGTGAGCCTTTTGAAAGAGTTTCAGAGACCTCCCATCCCCAGGGGTTCTGGGACTTATACTTTGAAAAGTGATTAATTAAGCTATAGATCATCTGTGATTGCAAAGGTTACAACAAGACTTGAATAAGATAAAAAGTTATTTGGTTTCTCACCTAATTTCCCAGATATAAACCATCCCCATTAGTTATGGCACACTTATGGTGGCTCTGACATCCCTGGCATACCTTGTTCAAAATGGCTTCCCAAGTGCCACCTCTACATTCCAGCTAGCAGGAAGAGGAGGGCATGCCTCGTTCTTTTAAATCCGTGTTCCAGAAGTGTATATTTACTTCCTCTCATATCCCCCATAAGAGTTTCTCCTAATGATAACATCTTACAAACTATATATAATCATCATATGTGGTTACTGACATTGATACAATCAATATATAAAAAAAAAAATTCCATCACCACAAGTATCCTTGAGTTGCCTTGTTATAGCTATACTCATATTTCTCCCCCTCAACAACCCTGATCTAACCTCTGGAAGCATTGAATTTCTTCTTCATTTCTATGATTTGTCATTTCCAGTTTATTTTAGGAATAGTCTTCATTAGTTCCCCCTTCTTATGTTTCAACCGTTGTGTGTGGTGTGTGTGTGTGTTGTGAGTGTGTGTGTGTGTGTGTATTTACTCATATAAATATGACGAAGCACTCTAGATTCAATGTAAGATCTCTTTTTTTCTGACATAAATACATTCTCAGGAAATATAAACCAAGTTTAGGTAGAAATATCAAAGGTTTAAGGGTCATTAATTCAACAATTATTTATTGAGCATCATATGAGTATAGTGTTCTAAGCATTAAGAGATGTTGTAAAATAGACAAAGTTCCCATGGAGCTTACACTCTATGTGTGTGAGAAGAAATGCACAATGAACCAAATTATAAAAAGATTAAATACACAAATTTTAAAGCCCATATCCTTACATGATATTTTTCAGTTATATGCATTTAACTAAATATATTTTACAAGTATAACTGAGAAATATATATGTATACATACATACATATACGGAAAACAATCTGTTATACTGTGTGACACATGAAGACAGACACCTTGTCTTATTCACTTTTAAAATTTGTTGGGGTAACAATGATTTTAAAAATTATACAGGTTTCAAGTGTTTACAATCCAATAATACATCATTGTGTATTGCATTGTGTGTTCACTTCCAAAGTCAAATTCTCTTGCATCACCACATATTTGACCCCCTTTACCTTTATCTACCTTCCCCTCCCCACTTTCCCTCCAGTAACCCAAACTGTTGTCTGTGTCTATGACTTTTTCTGTTAGCTTATGCTTTCAGTTTTATATCCCACATATTAGGGAATTATATGATTCCATTTTTTTCTGTGTGACTTATTTTGCTTAGAATGATAAATTCGAGATCCAACCATGTTTGTTTGCAAATGGCAATATTTCAACTTTTCTTATGGCTGAGAAATATTCCATTGTATACATGTACCACATTTCCTTTATCGAATCATCTATTGAAGGGATTTTTTGTTGTGTCCATGTCTTGGCCTTGTGAATAATGAACATGAAGTGCATACATTTTTACGGATAAATGTTCTCAAATTTTGGGGTAAGTACCCAGAAGAGAGATTGCTGGGTCATATGATAATTCTATTCTTAATTTTTTGAAGCACCTCCACACTGTTTTCCATAGTGCGCTGTACCACTTTACATTTCATCAGCAGTGAAAAAAAAGACACTTGGAATGTAGTCATTGGTTATTATTCAACTGTTATTTATAGAACCATACATAGTCCCAGATATAGATGCAGGCACTGAGAATGAACAGTAATCAGACAAAACCCTGTTCTTACAGAGCTTATGAGAATCTCAAAGATAGCTGGCTCAAAATAGATTTTAAATAAAACTATTGCTGCTGCTATGATATTGTCATTGCTTTTACTATTATTAATTTAGTTTAGTTGATTCTAAATATAATTGCTGTGGTGAATTTCAGAACCACAAGAACAGATATGTAAAAAAATCTAGTGTACAGTGGTGCAAATATTAAAGGTAATATTTTATGATCTTTCCTCCCATAAACACAAAGTTGTTTTAACTTTTCTCCTGCTGAGCAGTATTCTAGTCTTCTTTTCCGCAATGGATATTCAAGTCAACTATCATGCCCATATTTATTCTGAGCATATGAAAATTGTGCAGGTGGTCATTTGAATGCCAGGGAGTGCTAATACTGACAATATTAAATAGCTAGTGTTGTGGAAAAACAAAAAAAACAAACAAACAAAAACAATGTTTGTAATGCATTGTTATTTTCAGCAAGCTAACCTTTCTATTTGCTTTTTGGGAGATAATATATATAATTATTTGTATTTCTAAATATCTCCTAGGTTGATTTGGGATGATTGGTTAGGTTGACTGGGTAAAATACACAAGTTGATGTGACATCCACTTTATCTTATGTCAGTAATTGCTGACACAAGGCATAATTAATCCAATTGTTATGAAATAATCAAATTCACAAAGATTTCCAATCTTTGGGAAGAATGCTCAGGATTAAACTGGATACAAAGAGCATCTGCCAAGGACATTTAATTGAACAGGTATAATAGCAAGTTGGCACACAATATCAACATTATTAGACCTCTCTGTGTGAGTTTGGCCCTACTTGATCCTTTTTGATTAAATGAGAGTACTTTTTATCTAATATGCTTCTGCTTCCTAGATTAATGTTATTATTTTTTTGTACATACATGGATTTTTTTTTTCTGATACTTGTTAAACCTTGCTTATTCTCTTTCTTCCATTTAGGTGTTGATTGTTTGTAGAAAGCATTTGTTGAAGATTTTCCTCTCTTTTAAACTTTTTGTGGTGGAAACAGAAAGACTTGAAGATCAAAGCTCAAAGATTTGAGCTTTGACTGAAAAGCTCTTCAAAGCAGAATCCAGACAGATAGGATGACATTTCTAACTGTTTGAATTTCTGACGGTTTATTCTATACAGATGCAAATTTAACATTATCTGGCCTTTAAAGAAAGAGCACATAAGAGAAGAACAAAGAAAATAGTGAAGAAAAATAGATTTCTTTGGAAATGTCATATATTAGCAACATGTTTTTTATCACCATCGCCAGCATCAGTCTTGACACTCACCTTTATGCCAAATACCATAACAAAAATACTTTCTAGAATACTTACTTCTACTGCCTCTCAGGAGACTCGTTCTTCCTCAATCTACCTTCACACAAATCCATTCTGTACATTTTGCCTAAAATTGCCCCCTATTATAAAGATTACTAACCAAATAAGCCAAAAATGATTAAGACCTCATTTAATATGGTACCTCTTTATACTGCATAGGTTCCATGTAATACCTGTAGAACCTCAAAATACTTTCAAGATATCAAGAACCCTTCTGAAGAAAGTTATCCAAATCAACTCTGCTAAAAATCATACGCCTTACCCTATAAAGTGCAGCCAAAGAACAATAATAAATTATAATATAAGATTCTTGTGGCTCCTTCACCTTCAGATTTTTCAAAGTCCTGCTTAGAAACAATCTAGGAATACAATATTTCAACTACCTGCAGACTAATATTGCCAGAGGTATTCTTGTATAAAATAAAGAGAATCTAATTTATGTAGGATAAATTAAATGAGTGAAGCAGTCCATTATGATATTACTAATATTCTCATGATTATGTTTTTAGGATTATGTAATTTGGTTGTGTAAACATTATAGCCAGTTATAAATCAGAGAGGGAAGTTTGAATATTACTTTAAAACTGACAAAATGACATATTACCCTTAACTTACTAATTTGCCTGAATTGTATCTTTAAAATAATTTATTTATTTAATTTGTACCTAAACAACAAATATTTCACACATGGTGAAAACAAAGATATATAATAACACTTTAAAGGATCTCTTGAGCTTTGGAATTTGCAATACACACATACTTTTGAGAATTTTCACAAGGAGCTTTTTGAAATTTAATGATTAAATAAGCAAATATTTATTACACAAAAAAATTGCTTCGATAGCCACTGTAAGAACTCTTTAGATAAAGTGAAGACCAGAGACAAAATAAAATATCTTCATCAATATCAAAATAATAGTCAATATTTGGTTCAGAAAAATGGTAGAGTGAAGAGATGTCCTCAGATGTCTCCCCTTGATGAATAACAGCCGAAAATCTAAACCACCACACCACAACAACACAAAAACACAAAACTGCACACTAGCACATCTGAGTGCAGGATCTGCGCATAAGAGCTACCACAGATCAGAACCCTGAGAGTCAGGTGGTATTGGAGAAACAAAGAAGTTGCCTCTCTCAGCAGGAACTCCCCACAGGAGGAAGAAGAGGGAGAAGGTATGGTGGGTTCCCTGAAAATCCCTGCTTGGGAGAGCTATGAGCTCCATACAGCCAGTGGCAGTGCCCAGGCATCAGGCAGAAAGAAGAGAAGTGGGGACAGCAGAGAAACAACAGATGACTATTATCAGCCATAATTGCAAAATGCAAGGCTGAGCTGCAGACCCAAACCAAACCCAGAGGGCCTTTCCCCATATTCTTTGAGACTGAACACTGCTGAGACCAGGGAAATCAGAGCAAAACACCACTGAAAATGTTGCTAACACTGAAAGGAATTGAGACTGAGGGTAATGAGTGTGATTTAATATCTATATATACAAAATAAAAGCCGTTATTAAGACTTCATAAAAGCAGGAATCTAAGAAGCTTAGACACCACCTACTAGAAACCAAAAGCAAAATTACTCCTTTGCAACAGGTTAAAGAGAGACTTTTATATAATAAATCTTCTTTCTGGAAAAAAAAAAAAGCAGAATACCCTTCTGTTACTGCCCAGGTGGAGAAATCCATTTAACACCATGAACACCCAAAGATGACAAGGGATCTCAGAAAGAAAGAGAAAATCTCCAGAACATAAGCTTACAGACATAGAAATATGCGACTTAAATGATAGATAATTCAGAATGGTACTTCTGAAATACCTTAGTGAGCTCCGAAATGAGTCATATCAATAATTTCAGTAATTGAAAAAAAAAAAAAAAACAACTAAAAAGAGCAGAATGATTCTTTAGCAAGGATATTGAAACCCTCAAAAAGAATGAAATAGAGCTTATGGAGATGAAGAACATAAGCCAAAAGATGAAAAATGAAACAGAGTCGACCAAATGGAGGAAAGGATCAGTGATATTGATGACAGAAATCTAGAAATAAATAAGGAGGAAGAAGAGAGAGACTGAAGAATGAAAAATAATGAAAGATAAATACAAGAAATAGCTGATACCATCAAGAGAGGAAATATAAGAATAATGGGCCCTCTTAAAGGGGAGGGAAAGGAGCAGGGATTAGAAAGCGTTTCCAGAAAAATAGTTGATGAGAATTGTCCAAATCTAAGGAATGAGCTGGAGCTTGGAATTCAAGAAGTCAACAGAACACCCAATTATCTCAACCAAATAAGGCCTTCTCAAAACCATTTTATTAAAATTATCAAAAAATCAATGAGAAAGACTGAATTCTCAGGGGAGCAAGAGAAAGAAGATAGTAACTTATAAAGGAAAACTCGTTAGCTTAATGTTGGACTTTTCAGCACAAACCTTGCAAGCCAGAAAGAAATGGAATCAAATATTCGAACTAATAAATGAAAGAAACTACCAGCCAAGAATAATTTATTCAAAAAAAAAAACTCTCCTTTAGATATGAAGGAGAAGTAAAAGACCTTTCCAGACCTGAAAAAATGGAGGGAATTATCCACTAT
Source organism: Eonycteris spelaea (assembly GCA_003508835.1). Classification (NCBI taxonomy): domain Eukaryota; kingdom Metazoa; phylum Chordata; class Mammalia; order Chiroptera; family Pteropodidae; genus Eonycteris; species Eonycteris spelaea. The sequence goes on from PUFA01000779.1 coordinate 18,048, forward strand.
GAGGTTTGAATTACAGGAAATACTAAAAGGGGTCAGCTCACCTAAAACAAAATGACAAAAAAAGTACATAATTAGGAATAAGGTGATAGAAGGCTGATAGAAGCAGAGTAGTGCAACCTTACTAGGAAAAGGCATTATAAGCTAAAATAATAAGAAGAGATCTCTGCTTTAACAAGATAGTAGGGAACATTCAGCATACATAGGGACAATTTCAGACAACAATGACTAAAAAGGGGGTGATTCAAAGATCCAAATTTCACAAAGAGGAATGGAGATAAGGAACATGCAGAAGAAAATGAACGAATATATATATTCGTTTAAATATTTGTAATGGTAAGCACACACCAAAGATTTAGAATTGAAGTGTTGTAACATAAAACAAGAAGAACCAAAGGGAAAACCTACAAAAGCCAACTAAAATACCAAAAAAAAAACAAAAACAAACAAACACAAAACAAAAACAGACACACAAGGAAAAAGAAGCAATGGAAATGCCGAGGGTAACAGAAGCAAAAGATAAAATGGCTATAAGAAGACCTGCTATTTCAATAATCACCATAATGTAAATGGAATGAATTCTCCCAATATAAAGACACAGATATGCGAATTGGATGAAAAACAAAACCCAACCATTGCTGCCTCCAGGAGACACATCTCAGCTCCAAAGATAAATGTAGATTCAAAGTGAAAGGGTGGAAAATGATATTTCAAAGCAAATGACATTCAGAGAAAAGTGGAATAGTGTACAAATATCCAAAGAAATAGCTTTCAATATAAAAAAAATAATAAAGAAAGATACTGAGGGACAGTGTATAATGATAAAAGGAATCATATATGAAGAAGACATAAACATATTAATAACTGCATTCTCAATAACTGACCCCAAAATTTGTAAAGCAATTACTAAAAGAACTAAAGAGAGAAACAGACCAAAACATGCTCATAGTAGGGGACCTAAATATTCCATTGTCAGATAGGGACAGATCATCCAAACAGGAAATCAATAAGGAAATAATATCCTTAAATGACACATTAGATCAAACTGATATAACTGACCTTTACAGAGGCTTTCATCCAAAAACAGCTGTTTATAAATTTAATGCCTAGTGCACATGAAACATTCTCAAGGATTGGCCGCATACTGGGATACAGAGACAGCCTCACATAAATATAGAGGGTTGAAATCATACCAACCATACTCTGTGATCATAATGTTTGATCCTGGAGATCTACTGTAAAAATAAAGTGGGAAGAACATCAAAATACATGGAGAATATACAACACACTACTGAAGAATGACTTGGTGGGAGAATAAATTTAAAAAAGAGATATAGAGAAACATAGAATGAATGATAATGATAGGACAGCATATCAAAAATTTGGGAACACAGTCACTAGTAATAAGAGGAAAGTTCTTATCATTACAAGCCGGTATCCAAAAACAATTATGAGCCCAAATAAAGAACCTCAAGCTTCATCTTAAAAAAAAAAACAACAACTATAAAAGGAAGAATAATAAAGCCTAATATAACCAGAAGGAAATAATAAAAATTAGAGCAGAATTAAATGAAATTGAAAGTGAAACAAGTAACAACAACAACAACAACAACAAAGAAAATTAAATGCAACAAAGAGCTGGTTCTGTGAAAAGGTTAATAAAATTGACAAACCCTGACTAGACTCACTAAAGAAAAAAGTGAAAGGACACAAATAACCAAAATCAGGAAAGAAAGAGGGGAAATGATGACAGACACCACAGAAAATACAAATAAATGTAAAAGAACACTGAAAAGGTATATAGCACCAAATTTAATGACCTAGAAAAAACAGACCAGTACTTAGAAATATACAACATTCCTAGACTGAATCAAGAAGTGGAAAATATAAATAGACTGATCAGCAGTATAGAAATTGAAACATCTCCAAAACCCACCAAAAAACAAAAATTCATGACCAGATGGCTTCACTAGTGAATTCTAACACACATTCAAAGAAGATTTAACACCTAGTCTCCTCAAACTTTTGCAAAAAGATAAAAAGAAGAGGGAGCAATCATTTTCAACTCATTTTATGAGGTCAATATTACCCTGATACCAAAATTTGGTAACATTAAAACACACACACACACGGTGCAAGGACACACAAGTGCAAAAAAAAAAAAACTACAGACATATATCTATCATGAAAACCATTGCAAAAAATATTCTAGACACAATACTAGTGAACCAAACAAAGCAACATATTGAAAATATTATACATCATGATGAACTGAACTTCATTTCAGAGGCACAGATATGGTCAACATACACAAACTATAAATGTGATGTACCAAATAAACAAATTAAGAAGGATCATATGATTCATATCAATGGAAGCAGAAGAAGGCTTTGACAAGATACAGAAACAATTTATGATCAAAAGACTTAACAAAATTGGTATAGAAGGAGAGTACCTTAACATAATAAAAAGCATATATGACAAAACCCTCAGCCAGTGTTATACTTAATGGTGAAAAACTAAAAACCTTCCTTCTAAGATCAAGAACAAGGCAAGGTTGTCCACTATCACCACTGCAATATAATAATAGAGGTCCTAACAAGTGCAATCCGGCAAAGAGAAAGATATAGAAGGCTTGCACATAGGCAATGAAGAAGTTAAACTGTCAGTATTTACAGATGACATGATTTCTCTATAGTGAAAAACCATAGACTCCATAAGAGTACTACTAGAAACAATTAGCAAATCCATTCAAGTTTCTAGATACAAAATCAATGTTTAAAAATCCATAGTGTTCCTATTCTCTAATAACAAAGTATTAAAAAAAAAGAATTGGAAAAAATTAATTCCTTTTGCAATTGCAACAAAAAGAATAAAATATCTAGAATAAATCTAATGAAAGATGTGAAGGACTTATATAATGAAAACTATAAGACCTTGTTAAAGAAATTGAAAAAAAAATACAAAGAAATGGAAAGATATTCCATGCCCTCAATTGAAAGGATTAATAGTTAAAATGACCTATTAGCTAAAGCATTTTATAGATTAAATGCAATCCCCATCAAAGTCTCATTGGCATTTTTTAAAGAAATGGAACAAAAAATAATCAGATTGTGTGAAAGCACAAAAAGCTCCGAATTACCAAAGCCATACTGAGGAAAAAAACAAAACAAACAAAAAACAAACAAAAAAAAAAAAACAAGGCTGGAGGAATCACTTTACCTGACTTCAAATTACACTACAAAGAAACAATAATAAAAAATGGCATGGTATTGGCAGCAAAACAGACACACAGACAAGTGGAACAGAATCGAGAGTCTGGAAATAAACCCATGTTTATGTGGGCAAATAATTTTCAACAACAACAAAATTACAGTGGAGAAAGAAAATCCTCTTCAATAAATTGTACTTGGAAACTGGAAAGCCACCTGCAAAAAAAATGAAACTAGATTGTTGTCTATCACCACACACCAAAATTAACTCAAAAGAATTAAGGACCTAAACATAAGACCTGAAACAATGAAATGCATAGAAGAAAACATAGGAATGAAAATCAAGGACCTTGGAGTTAAGAGTGTTTTTATGAATTTGACCTCAAAGCAAGGGAAGTAAAAGCAAACTACATCAAAGTAAAAAGCTTCTGCACAGCAAAAGAAACCATCAACAATGTAAAGGAGACAACCATCCAAATGGGAAAACATATTTGCATGCAACGCCTCTGATAAGGGCCTAATGTCCAAAATATGCAAAGTATTCATACGACTCAATAACAACTGGAAAAAATAAATGATCCAATAACATAGTGGGCAGAGGACCTGAACAGACACTTCTCCCCACAGGACATGAAAATGTTCAACAAATATATGAAAAGATGCTCAACATCACTAGCTATTAAGGAAAATACTAATCAAAACCACAATGAGATACCATCTCACACCTGTTAGAAAGCTATAATCAACATGACAAAATAATAACAAATGATGGAGAGGATGTGGAGAAAAAGAAATCTCGTACACTGCTGGTGGGACTGCAAATTGGTACAGACACTATGGAAAACAGTATGGAGGTTCCTCAAAAAACTAATTGATCTATCTTATGATCCAGCAAATCTCTCTACTGGGTATTTACCCCAAAGAATTGAAAACTCATATCTGAAAAGATATATTTGCACACAGAGGATCATAGCAGCACTATTCATGGTGGCCAGGATGTGTGGAACAACCAATTTGTTCTACAATAGATGATTGGCTCAAGAAGCAATGGTACATATATACAATGGAATGTTACTCAGCCATAAGAAAGATGAAATATTCCTATTTACAACAATATGGATGGACCTTGAGATAATCATACTAAGTGTAATAAGTCAGACAGAAAAAGTTGAAAACCACTGATATCACTTATATGTGGGATAAACCTAAAAGCAACAAACAAACAAGACAAAGTACAGACTCATAGATATGGACAATAGACTATTGGTTACCAGAGGTAGGCTGGAGGGAGAGGGGTGAGGTAGATGAGGGAAAAGGTGTCTAATATGTAAAATTGGAAGTTATGTAAATTACATTAAATGAATAAAAAAAAACATTTGAGGACTATGATGGAAAACTAAATATATTTTATTTCTTTATCTTTGAGAAAGATTCCATCTTTTCAGTTGCATTTAGTACACTTAGACACAATTCATTAAAAAGACAAAGAATTCAATTTACATAGTTTTTCTTTTATCACTTTAGTAGTTTTCCTCTGTATTGCATTAAAGGATCGAATAAGTCAAACAATCTTAAACCCATATTTTTTTATTAGCATGAGTTCTTGACAATGGTAACCTGTATTTTTGATGAGTTTGCAAAAAGAGTAGAGCCTCATATTTAGCAACTCAAGAGTCAATATAATGCTTACAGAAACATAAAGGACAGTGTCAGTGATGACTGAGATGACAAATGACAAACATGCATATTAATAAGCATTGGACAACATTCAATCACTGTCCAATACTCTTAGTCATGTTGAAGGACAATACAATCTTCAAATTGATGTGTGACTGTCACTAAAGAACTTCTATAACTTAGAAAGTCAGCGCAAAAATTAGCAAGGTTATGCCTTCCTTGGTGGAGGGACTAATGACACCTATATATTTCTTACACTCATACTAAGGGCAAGACAATAGGTCAAAAATTGTTTTAGAATTCATGTCTACACATGCCATTGATTCAGGCTCTTCAATTGAATTTGGTAATGAATAAAGGTAAATTTTACCTGTCTGTCTGTCTCTGTCTCTCTGTCTCCTACCTATGTAGTTACTTTACTGAACTGCTTATTATTTTACTTGATCAATTCTGTCAAAATAGTAAATCTAGTTAGAATTCATGTGTTATCAATCTAATTATGTTATACGTGGGTTATATGTATGTGTGTATTCATGTGTATAAATATATACATAAATAATTATTAGATCTCAAATGTCCAGGTTTTTATAAGAGCTATCTACTTTATCTTTTTATTTGCAGATGTTTTCCTTTTTAATATGGAGAGGAATTCCTTAAAAGATGTATTATCAACATAAAATAAATTTAAAGAATGTAGAGACTTGACAAAAACATTTAACAACCTAATAGGAGGTCCTGGGGTGAACAGTCCAATCCAAAAGCTTATTGTTAAGGCTAACAAAGATTTCTTCTGGTTGTTCAGAAATGGCCAATATTGTAGCTCTTGTTGTAGTCCTAAAGTTATTCAACATGTATTTTGGATTGAAAATTAAAATTCTATCAGAAAACTATTTACGTGACTGGGCTTAAATATAATATATATAAAGAGTTATATTTTTAGTTCCTATGCTCATTTTTTTTTCCTAAAAAACATTTTTTTCTACATAGACCACAATAAGCTATGTTTCAGAGATGAGTGTTCCAAAGGTGCTTTCTTAAAATAACATTAAGAATGATTATATTAAAAAAACAAACTTACCTTATCCACAAAATAATAAATTGCCAGCCAAAAATAGAAATAGTTGTGTTTTTTTTTTTTTTGTATAATTATGTTTAGCATAGTATATTAGTCATTTAGTCATCTAGGGCTACATAACAAAATATCCGAGACAGGGAGGCTTAAACAACAGAAATTTATTTTCTTATAATTCTGGAGGCTGGAATTCCCAGATCAATATGTCAGTAGGTTTGGTTTTTCCAGAAGCCTCTTTCCTTGAGTTGCACTCACGGTTTCCTCTACATGACCTTTTCACTATGTATGTGCACTCCTGGTGCTCTTCTTCTTATAAGGACACTACTCTTATTGGATTAGGGCCCTGCTGTTTGAACTCATTTACCTTTAATTACCTTGTTATAAGTCTTATCTCCAAAAATCATCAAATTGGGGGTTATAACTTTAATCTATGATTTTGAGGGACAAAATTCAGTCTATATAAAGTTAAAACAAAATTGTATCTATTTTAAGAAAATTCCTGGTACATCATTTCTTACTAAATTCAATTTAATTCAATAACATTTATTAAGCTTATATTCTGTGATAAAGCATGTAAATCACATTTACAAACAAAATAGTACATACTCAGGAAATATTTGTTATCACTGTCTTCCTATCACAGATAATTAAAAAAGAGAAGAAAAAAACAGGAAGGGGAGAGAGATTTAGATAGTGAATTTCAATCTTAGAAAAACTTTAACATTGTTAGTGGAAAAAGCCATATGTAATGAAACAAAGATACTATATGATCTAGTATTTAAATGGGCATTATAGATAATTAGTGATACTAAGAAAAGAGAAAGTGGGAGAGAATTATGGGCAAGAGTTTGTGAGAAGGATTCATGAAGAATTGGATTTGTAAAGAAATTTGAATAAATAGTATGGAAAACCCAGGCAAAGAACTCATCATGAGCAAAGGCATAGGAAAGGGAATAAGCATAAGTATTTTAGTACCATCACTCTACACCTAAGAACCAAGAATAAGCCGACACACTCAACACAGCTTGCAGCCTGTGGTATGTTTCATGGTCATTGCTACCTAGAATATTCTGAATAAATTATTACTTGGGACTTCAAAGAACATATCTTTCATAGTATTAAACCAGCATATATTTCTAATTTATGTTTATCTGTATTCCACTTTAAATTCTCCAGTAGGACATCTATAGAAAATTTAGTCACACGTAAACAAATGCAAAAAAAAAAAAAAGCAATATGTCTAAATGAAGTTACAACTCCTTCAAATCCCCTAAGAGGCTGCTAATAATCAAGTATCAAGAATGTGGAGCCTGACCAGATGCACATTCTATGAGGGATGTTTTTAAATAAAGAAGTTGAAATTTATAATATAATTCAAATACCTGGTTCAATTTTCATCAAGTTTTGTTCACAAATTCTAAGAAATAAAATAAAACAGAGCATTTATATAACATACATACATACAGACAGACAGACAGACATATTCATTTACACATATCTTTAATTTTGGTACTTTTTTTTTCAAAATTGCCTCTTGAATAAAAATGAGAGGTTGTCATTGAAAAATATGTCAATTTGGATAGGAAAAAAATGGAAGATACAGCTCTATAGCTAGTGATCATTTCCATATTCTATTTGCATAGTTATATTAAAGGTGTACATTATTTTATTTCTGCATGCACTCTATTTTAGATTATTTGACAGAATCACAGACCAGAAGATGTAGGCTCATATATCTTTGTTTTGGCCATGGTGATTGCACAAGGGCCATCCACCTTATTCAAATTGGGATGGTCTGGTTTTTTCTTTTTTTGGGAAATTGGAATTTTAGCTACAGAGAAAAATTTAGTAAGGTGGTTTTGGGCACTTGAACTTAGGCTGTAAGATCAAATAATATGGGCCAGAGATAATGCACATTGCAACACCAAACCACAAGTCAAACCAAAATTAAGAGTCCTATTAAAAATTTTGTCTGCATAGAGATGGATGAACTACATGCATACAGAAAAATGAGAGCACAGAACACACAGAGCACAGTGAAAAAACCTAACTTATAAACTGTATTTGAAATCTGGCTATAATTTCTGAAAACCATTTTTCTCGTGTGTGTGTTGTGTGTGTGTGTGTGTGTGTGTGTGTGTGTGTTTTGCAATGATGTCACTAAAGCTTGAGTTTTGTGTTCCTAGTAATTAAAGAATCTCAAACTAGAATAGTTTTCAACCTTATTATGTTTGATTTAGAGCCCCTAACTACCCTGGAAATAAAAGTGTTTGCTTGGACAGTTTGCTTAGAAGGCAATAAGGCATTTATTTGTCTGTTGTACCAGGCATAACCTACAGTGGATGTTGCAAACTCTCAAAGATACTGAATGCGTTGAACAAACATTTATAGTTTGTCCTCATACAATGGAAACATTAATCATATTATGGAAGTAATGAAATTTAATTATGGTATTATGTCATTTAATCCCACTTATGGAAACTGATTTAATGGGGGCCATCATAGCATATAAAAATATTGCATAATGCATAAATTTGCATCACAGTTATTTTAAAGGTCATTCTTTATACACACACACCACACACACACACATACATTACCTACATACAACTACTAAACAACATTCCTTCTTCCTTTAAATAACTCACTTTGCAGAGAGGAAACACCTAAAGCAGTATAACTAAGGCATAGTCCATGCCTGGCCTAGTGTATATTTTCACTTAATGTCATTGAATAAATGAAGTTACTCAGGAACCAAAGCTAAATATTTACTTTTTTGTAATTGCCTTGTAGTTTCCATCTATAAATTTACTCTATTTTTCTGTTTCTAATAATTGCTCTATTGAGAAAGAGAAGGTGTATATTTAAACTCTATACTTATATAATGTTTTAACTTTAGATTTAGCCTTTCTAAGATTCTGCATAGTACAGCTGTGGAAGTTTATTGCTTATTCAACCTTATTAAAAGTACTGCAAAGACAATTTCCTTTTAATTCCCATTTGTCGAATGTTCCAAAAGTTCTAGATTTTAGACTCGAACCTTGAGTGTGGAAGCTATAAGGGTCATTTTGCATCACTGTTTTCTGATTTACGTAAATAATTTCTCACTGATTTATGTAGAATAGCTATACAGATAATTTAATCTTTAATATGTAGAAAGTTATCACCTTCACTGTACCATCTTGAATCAAAAAGATGAAGTGTGAATGGAGGGAATATAAACCACTCTCCTTTTTCAGAAGAATTTATCTTTTTTTTTCTTTAAGCACAGATATGCACAAAAGGTCCTAATTTAAGCAAAATTAAACCTTACTCCTTGATGATTTAGTCTACTATTGAAAGATAATAACAATAATGAGAATAATTTATATACATTTAATGAAGCTTTCATGGGCATATCATTCCCCCCATTCTATGTTCTATTTTTTTTTATGGAGACATAATTCACATACATACCATAAAATTCATCTGTTTAAATCATTTTAGGAATATCAAGAGTATGGTCAAACACAGAAAACTTTTAAAAGTTTTATCAGTTGTAAAAGAAAAAACTCAAACCCGTTAGGTGTCTCCTTCATATACTTTCTTTTCCTTAACCAGCCCTAAGCACTTCTACTCTTGTATAGATCACCTTGTTTTGGACTGTTATACAAATGGAATTCTGTAAAATTGTGGTATTTTGTGACTGGTTTCTTCCACTCAGTATGATATTTTCAAGGTTTGTATGTGTCGTAGTACTTAACAATGCTTTATTTCTTCTTAAACTGAAGAATATTCCATTTTATGAATGTGCTATTTTTTATTCATTCAACTGATAATGGACATTTGGGTTGTTTTTACTTTCTGTCTATTATGAATAATGCTACAATAAACATTCATGTACAAGCTTCTATGTGGAAATATGTGTACTTTCTCTTAAGTTTATATCTAGGAGTGGAATTGCTGAGAAATATATACTAACTCTATGTTTAATCATTTGAGGAACTGCTATAATGCTTTCCAAAGAGGCTTCAAAATTCTACATTTTTACCATCAATATATGAGGGTTGCAGTTTTTCCATATCCTGGCCAACACTTATTCTTATCACAATTTTTTTTTTTAAAACTATTTTTGTTAGAGCAGTTTTAGGTTCACAGAAAAATAGTGTGGAAGGTACAGAGATTTCCCATTTACCTCCTGCCCCCACATATGTATAGCCTCCTCCATTATCAACATACCTCACCAGAGTGGTACATTTGTTACAATTTATAAACCTGCATTGACTCATGACAATCACCCAAAGCTTATTGTTTACTCTCGGTGTTATATATTATGTGGATTTAGACAAATGTGTAATGACATTATGGTCTCATGGGGAGTATTTTCACTTCCCTAAAAATGCTCTTTGCCCTGCCTATTTATCCTTTCCCTTGTGCTCCTGGTAATCACTAATTTTTTTTCCATTACCTCAATGTTTTGCTTTCCAGAATGTTATATATTTGGAATTAACAGTATGGAGATTTTCAGATAGGTTTTTTCTTTTTACTTATTAATATGCATTTAAGATTCCTCCATGCCTTTTAAGACTTAATAATGCATTTGTTTTTAAGCACTGAATGATGTTCCCCTGTCTGGCTGTACCAGTTTATATAATCACTCACCTCTTAAGGACATCTTGGTTGCTTCTAAGTTTTGGCAATAATAAATAAAGCAATAAAGATTCCATAAACAGCCATGTGCAAGTTGTTGTGTGTACATACATTTTCAATACCTTTGGGTAAATATAAAGCAATACTGATTTTTAGTTTTGTAAGAAAACTGTCAAAATATATTGCAAAGTGCTATACCATTTTGTATTTCCACTAGAAAAAAAAATGAGAGCTCCTGCTGTTTCACACATTCTCCAGCATTTAAAGTTTTCAATGTTTCAAATTTTGCTTATTCTAATAGGTGTATGTGATATTTCATTGTTATTTTAATTTCTTCTGCAATCATGACATAAGATGTGGAACATATTTTCATACAGTTTTTTTTTTTCATTTTTAATCCATGTATCTTCCTTCATGAAGCATCTTTAAGGTCTTTGAACCAGTTTTTAATTAATTAATTAATTAATTTTATGGTGACAATAGTTAATGAAATTTGAAAGTTTCAGCTCTATATTTTAATAATAAGACATATATATTTACATTGTGTGTTCACCTCCCATAGCTAGATTTCTTTCTGTCACCACATATTTGATCCACTTTACTCAATCTACTTCCCACCTAACCCCTTCGGCCTACCCACTGGTAAACACTAGTCTACTTTCCATGCCATGAGACTCTGTTTGTTTGTCCCATTCATTTGTTGCTTTTAGGTTTATATACCACATGTAAGTGATATCATGTGTTTTTTCAGCTTTTTTTGTTAGCTTATTTCGCTTAGCATGATTATCTAATATCCATCTATGTTTTCACAGATAGCAATAATTCATCTCTTCTTATGGCTGAGTAATAGTCCATTCTATATATGTAAAAAAGCTTCTTTAGCTAATCATCTATTGGAGGACCCTTTGGTTGCTTCCATGTCCTGGCCACTGTGAATAATGCTGCTATGAACATCGGTGTGCAAATATCTTTTCGGATATGGGTTTTCAAGTCTTTGGAGTAAATACCCAGTAGAGGGATTGCATGATCATATGGTAGATCAATTCTTAGTCTTTGAGGAACCTCCATACTGTTTCCCATAGTGGCTGTACCAATTTGCAGTCCCACCAGCAGAGCATTAGGGTTCCTTTTTCTCTGCATCCTATCCAACATTTGTTATTATTTGTCCTGTTGATTATAGCTATTCTAAGAGGTGTGAGATAAATTTCATTATGGTTTTGATGTGCATTTACCTAATAGCTAGCAATGTTGAGTATCTTTTCATATATTTGTTGGCCATTTTTATGTCTTTTAGGGAGAAGTGTCTGTTCAGGTCCTCTGCCCCTTTTTTGATTGGATCATTTGTTTTTTCTGTTGTCACTGAGTCATATGAGTTCTTTGCGTATTTTGGATATTAGGCACTTAGTGTTGCCTAATATCCAGAATGATTGTCTCTTTACCTTGTTAATGTTTTTGTTTTTGTTTGTTTTTTTGTTTTGTTTTTGTTTTTTTTGTTTTGTTTTGTTTTGTTTTGTTTTGTTTTGTTTTTTGCTGAGCAGAAGCTTTTTAATTTGATGTAGTCCCATTCATTTATTCTTTTACTTCCCTTGCCTTTGAGGTCAAATTCATAAAATCATCTTTAAGTTCAAGGTCCTTGAGTTTTGTTCCTATGTTTCTTCTATGCATTTTATTGTTTTAGTCTTATATTCAGTCCTTAATACATTTTGAGCTAATTTTGGTGTGTGGTGATAGACAACAGTCAACTTCATTCTTTCGCAGGTGGCTTTCTAGTTTTCCCAGCACCATTTCCTGAAGAAGTTTTCCTTTCTCCACTGTAGTTTTTTGGCTTGTCAAAAATTATTTGCCCATATAAATATGGGTTTATTTCCGGACTTTCATATCTGTTCCACTGGTTCGTGTGTCTGTTTTAATGCTAATACCATGACATTTTGATTACTGTCACTTTATAGTGTAATTTGAATTCAGGGAGAGTGATGACTCCAGCCTCATTGTTTTTTTCTCAGGATGACCCTGGCAAATTGGGGTCTTTTGTGCTTCCATACAAATCTGATATTTTTTGTTCCATTTGGTATTAATGGATTTTGATGAGGATTGCATTAAATCTGTATATCTAGAAATGTCATGTATTTCTAAGTACTTCTCTATTTCTTCTAAGTTATTCAATGTTGTGTTATATACTTTTTCATAATATTATATGATCCTTTGTATTTTTTCAATGTCTGTTGAAATTTCCCCTCTTTCATCCTTTATTGTGTTTATTTGTGTCTTTTCTCTTTTTTCTTTACTGAGTCTAGGCAGGGTTTTGCCAATTTTATTAACCTTTTCAAAGAACTGGCTCTTTGTTGCATTTATTTTTCTACTTTTTTTTTTGTGAATGCTGCTTCTGTAGGGACACCACCCACACACCAGTTCCTCCATTTTAGTCACTGACCAGTCCTTATGACAAACAAAACTGAGGGTCAAATCCCTCCATGGATGTGCAAACGGCAATTAAAACTCAACAAAATGAGGGTACATTCAACCCACACAAAGATCACCTAGAATGCCCAGCTTAAGGTGCCAGGGAGACTGCACCATAGGGATGCACAAGACACCTATTACATAAGTCCCTTCTACTAAGTCTGGGATACAGAGCAGCACTTATCTAATATGTAGAAACAAACATGAGTAGGCAGCCAAAATGGGAAGACAAATAAAAATGTATCCCAAATATAGAACAGAACAAAGCTCTGGAAAACAAATTAACTAAATTAAAAGAAAAAAAAAGCTATTTATCAGGTGCCACAGTTCAAAACACTGGCTATAAAAATGCTCAGTGAACTTAGGGAAGAGGAGATGAACTCAGTGAGAACATTAAAAAAGATTTAAAAAAATGAAAAACATACAAAAGTCAAGAATTAAGAAATGAAATAACTAAAATAAAAATACATTGAAAGGAATTGACAAGAGATTAGATAAGCAGAAAATTAAATAATGGTTTAAAAATAAAATAGCAGAAAATATTCAATCAGAACAGTAATGAGAAAAATAATCCTCCCATAACGAGGATAGATTAAGGGAGCCTCTGGGACATCAGATGTACTAACATTTGCATCAAGGGGTACCAGAAGAAGGGTGAGAGAGCAAGAAAATTAAAAGCTGATTTGAAGAAATAATGACGGAAAACTTCCCTAACCTGGCAAATTGAAAGAGACATATAAGCCCAGACCAACACCAGAAAACGTAATTAATACACCGAAGTTTAAAGACAAAAGAGAATCCTAAAAGTAGCAAGATACAAGTAATTAGTTACCTACATGGAGCTTTTCATAGCTGTCACTTGATTTCTTCAACAGACACTTTCCAAGCCAGAAGGACTGCACAAAATAATCAAATTGATGAAAAAGCAAAGGAACTACAACCAAGATAACTCTACCCAGAAAGTTATCATTTAGAATTGAAGACAGATAAAGAGCTTCCCAGATAAGAAAAAGCTAAAAGAGTTTAGCGCAACCAAGCCAGTATTACAGAAAAAGTTGGGAGAACTTATTTTAAGAAGAAGAAAAAATAAAAACAAACAAGCAAACAAACAAATGCATAAATAAATAAATAATATATGTAATAAATAAATAATATGGATAACTAAAATAGCAATATCTACATATCTATCAATAATTACTTTGAATGTAAATGGATAAATGCTCCAATCAAATGATAGGGTGGCTGAATGAATAAGAAAACAAGAACCTTTACATGTTACCTACAAGTGACTCACTTTAGATTGAAAGACACACATGGATTGAAAGTAAACGAGATAAAAAGGATATTCTCATAAAAATGGAAACAAATGAAAAAAACTGGGGTGGCAATATTTATACCAGATAAATAGACTTTAAAACAAAAGCTATATATAACAGGAGATGAAGAAGGACCCAGTAATCCTCTTCTGGGTATATAGCTGAAGAAACCCAAAACATAACTTCAAAGAGATGGTGAATCTATACATTCACTGCAGCCTTATTTATATAACCAACATATGAGACAAAATGCCCATCAATGGATGAATGGATAAAGAAGAGGTAGTACATACATACAATTAAATTATACTACCAGCATAAAAAAAATGAAATCTTTTTATCTGCAACCACATTAATCATCCTAGAGGTTATTATGGTAACAAAATATGTCAGACAGAGAAAAATATTCATATGATTTCACGTATTATGCTATGCGAAATCTAAAGAACAAAATAAATAAACAAAACAGAAACAAACTCATGGATACAGAGAATATTTTGATGGTTGCCAGATAGGAAAAGGGTGTGGTGGTTTTATGTAAAAAAAAAAAAAGAAATTTAAAAAGTACAATTGGTAGTTAGAAATTTATGGGCATGTATAGAAAATAGTCAATAATATTATAATAACTATGTTATGGTCAGATGCTTCTGGATTTATGTGGTGATCACTTGGTTAATTTATGTAATGTCTAATCAGTATATTGTACACCTGAAACTAATATTATATTGTATTGCCAACTGTAATTGAAAAATAAAGTGAAATTTTATCATTTGTGAGAATATGATGGATTTGAAGGCATTATGCTAAGTGAAATAAGTCAGAGAAAAAGCAAATACTATAAAATCCCTTATATGTGGAAACTAAACAAACAGAAAGAAGTTATGAATACAAAAGAATCCATCAGAATTTACTCATCGGTAGGAGGTAGTGAAGGGTTGAAAAGGACAACTTCCCAGCTATAAATAAATAAGTCATGGTGATATACAAAATGATGACTAGAGTTAATGATACTTGTATTTTTTTTTTGAAAGTTTCTAAGAGAGTAAGCCTTACTTTTCATGGAAGAAAAATAATGTAGCCATGTATGTTGATGTATGTTAACTACTTATTGTAGTGACATTTGGCAATATAGCAAATATCAAATCATTATCTTGTACATCTTAAAACTAATATAAATGTTAGCTTTGCTCACATATCTAAATTTAAAAAAATTACTGAAAATTCTATTTATCTTTATTTTTAGGAAAAAAAACATGGTTTAAAATCAAATGGATTGAGGGTCAACATAATAAGCTAAGTAAAAGTGGATTCACTCTCCTCAGGACTACATTAATATTATAACCAAATTATAAAAATAATCAACATGGAGAATCACATGAAGTCTAGCTGATAAGAATACATGCATTTGTGGCTATATAGAAAAGCCACATCAAGACCAGGAGGGGCAAAGGTGCTAAAGGGGCTGGCCCCACAATCTGTGTGAGGCAGCACTGGGAGGCGAGCACAGTTACAGCGACACCCCTAAAAAGTGAGGGATCCTAGCCAGAGTCTCAGTGCCAGGAAAAGGAGTTCCCAAGAAATCTGAACATAAACCCCATTGGCATTTTTAAAGAAATAGAACAAAAAATCATCAGATTTGTATGGAAGCACAAAAGACCCTGAATTGCCAAAGCCATTCTGAGCAAAAAGAACAAAAGGCTGGAGGTATTCTGCCCAAGTTCAAATTATACCACAAAGTGAAAGTAATCAAAACAGCATTTTTTTTTAATTGGCAGAAAAATAGACTTATGGACCAGTGGAACAAAATTGAGAGTCCAGAAGTAAACCCATATTTATATGGGCAAATAATTTTTGACAAAGAAGCCAAAAACATACAGTGGAGAAATGAAAGCCTCTTCAAGAAATGGTGCTTGGAAAACTGGAAAGCCACCTGCAAAAGAATGAAAATAGACTGTTGTCTATCTCCACACCAAAGTAACTCAAAATGGATTAAGGACCTGAAATATAAGACCTGCAAAATAAAATGTGTAGAAAAACAACAACAACAACAACGACAACAACAACAACAACAACAACAACACAACAACAACATAGGAACTGTTGTGGCACGTTCAAATCTAAGACCCACGGAGCCAATTAAGATTAATTATGAGCCTTTATTAGCTGGCCGGTGACTGATTCCCTCCACCATGCAGGGTCGGAGAATCAGCCCCGAGCCTCCAGAAGAGACAGCTTATAAAGCCCGAAAACTACATCCTAGTTGTCCTTGATCAAGTAAGCAAGCAAATTACGAAAGCAAAAGTTAGTTGTTAGTGTCTAGCACAAGGAAATATGGTTTCTGGTGAACAGCTCTGTTATCTGTACTCCGGCTGCAACATCGTTTTATTTTTCTTCTTGGGAGCCTTGGGAGCTATTTTCTCCTAGGCAGCTGGCACCTGGAGATATTACTCTCTGCCCTGCCCTTGGAAACTAACTTACTGAGGAATTGATACCAATAACCCATAGCAACATATTTTTCCAAAGTGGTCACAGCCGGAATAAAAAGGGGAGATGTGAACAAGGAAGATGTTATTGAAATGCACTTTTACACTTTTACAGGAACAAAATTCATGAACCTTGGACTTTAAAGTGGATTCATGAGTTTGACCTCAAAAGCAAGGAAGTAAAAGCAAAAATAAATAAATGAGACTACATCAAACTAAAATGCTTCTGCTCAGCAAAAGAAACTGTCGACAAGGCAGAGAGAGAACCATGTAAATGAGAATGTATATCTGAAAGCAATTCTTCCAGTAAAGGCTTACTATCCAAAATATACAAAGAACTCAGACAACTCAATAATAACGAAAAACAAAAACAAAAACAAACGATCCAATCAAAAAATGGGCAGAGAACCTGAACAGACACTTTCCTAGAGTGATATGAGAAATGTAAAGAAATCTAAGATGGCTACCCTGTCCTGGAGGAATTTTTCCTACTCCTCTTTCTCAATACTACATTCCCGCACACACGAAACAAAAGACCTCTGAGTATGCAGAAGTAATCAATTTACAAATCTACCTGCCTGCCTTGGTTCGGGGCTCAGACTCTGGAGAGTGACTCCTCTGAGCCGCTGGGTAATATAAACCTCTAATTCTTAGTTTGTTGAGTGTCACTTGGTTCTTCCGGGTACACAGGCCAAAATCCAGAACATTGTGGTTCCCTGATCGGAACCCCAACCACTCTGGCCCTTTGAAGCCACCAGTTGGCACAATGCTGAGACACTGGTCAGCCAAGGCAACTGAGGTAATAGAAGGTGCACCCTACCCAGTTGGGTAGTCTCGGGCCTGGCTGTGCTTAGCAGGCCTCGCTCCATTGTTTCCCCCGGACTCTGAGCGGCAAGAACAAGGATATTCGGCAGATCCACATGGACACGGTAAGGCCCATGGTTGACAGGCCCACCTTAAGGGTAGAAAGGGAGACTGATGAACTTCCAGAAGCAAGCGCCCCTCAGGCAAGGACTACCAGGAGCAAATATTTTAACCTCTGAGAATGTGCATGTGTCTGTGTGGATCTCAGAGACTTGTCTCTGAGTTTCCAGTCTGTGACTCACAGTGAAAAAGTGCGGGGTCTGAGATGACCCTAACCTGTGGTTCCCTAGCGATGTCATAAGGTATAATGGTGATTCATCCCTCCAGGGAATGACCAGGCTGGGAGTTGATACAGGTACACTGTAGCCAAGACTTGCTGAACGTCTCGAGAGAGACATGGCCAGGCAGGTATCTGAATAGTCTCTGAAAAGGGACACCCCACCCTTTGTCTTTTTTGCGGTACCGACACAATGGGAAACATGGAGTCAGGTCAGAGTAAGGCAACGGTCCTTGAGACTATGTTAAAGAATTCAAGAAAGGTATTTTGCCCCAGAGGTGGTTATTACTGAACAAGTGAAAAGAGGCAAACTGAAAGAATAAAGTGTGAAAGGTTTGCAGAAGGAGTAGAAGGTCTGTGGAAGGAAATCTTGAGAGGGAATCTTGTAAGGGGAAGGTGTAGGAGAAGGTTTGTGAGGAAATTCTGAGGGAAAATTTTATGTAATAAAGTGAAACAAGGTTGGAAACAAATTTATTCTTATGTTAAAACCAAAACCAAGGGAAGAATTTTCCTACAGCAACAAAGCAATCAACTTCATTTTAAGCTAGTCTCAGATATGAGACCCATCAAAAGAGGAGGAAATGAAATGGACATCTCTTGCAAGTTAATATTTTTAGTAAACCTGGCTAAGTTTTTCTTCCCTCCTCTCTTTAGGAAAAAGGTTCTCACCCTCAAATCCTGATAATTGCTGGAAACTGGTAACTCAGATACTCTGGCTATTGATAAGGGTCGTCAGCCCATTGTTAAGCAGAAATGGTGTTGAACCAAGCAGGGCCCTTAAAGTCTGAGTGGGAGGAGACTTTAGGCAAAGGTCATTTTACTCTAAGAAATATATTAACCAAGCCTGTTTTCCTTTACTCGCTTAGTAGGTAAATTAATAGATATATAATTTAAATAGTCAGTTTGAATCTTTTTCCTTGTCTAAGGACTAAGGCTGCACCTCAGCAGGAAACACATGACCCCACTCTGACTAAGGCAGAAAGGGAAAGAGCTCCATGAAACCCCAGTAGGCAGGGAATATGACCTTTCCCAGCAGGAAGCAGATACCAAAGGAGAGACCTCCTGTCCCTCAACATCCATACTAATAATAAGGGGGTTCATGGCTCTTAGAAAACAGTTAGCAGGAAAATTAGTTAAGGGTTTCTAGGTCTGCCTGCAAAGACACTGAGGTCATCCTATATCGGAAGGGGTTTGCTGTAATCTATCATGCACCCCAAGGCCTTTAGGCTTCTCCCCTTACAAATCTTTTTCAGGAGACTCTCCACCCTCCAGTGCAAAATTGGGGAAGGGTGCAACTGCAACCATGTTAGCATAAATTTAGGAAAAATAGAGACTTAAGGGTATTCAGTCAGTATAGAAACAAATTTAGTAAGTTCTGTGTTAGGATCCGGCTGCAGAATTAACTTTTTGCAAAAAGGTTTATACATAGATATTTGTAATAAATTTGGTGTCATAGTCGGAAGACTCAGATCATAATTGGCTTATTTTCCTAACTATTGTAATATAATTCTCATTTAAAATATATATTAAACTTTAGAAAGAGCTTCCATACTTCTAGGGAATTAGGTCTACTTTTTTTAGTCAGGAGAAGAAATATAGGTAAGTATTAGAAAAAGGAGCCATTCCAGCCAAACTAAACAGGCTCTTACATTGTTATATTAGCAACTCTCACTGCTATTAAAGTTATAGGCATTACTCTGTGAATCCACCACACCTGAGTAAAGAAAACAGCATCTCCAGAGAACCGGGAAACTTAGACTGCAGAAACTTAGAATGCCTCTCCGGATCACGTTCTGGAGGCAGCAGAAAATCAACCTGAGACCGTCAGCCCTGCTCTGTTCACCCCTGGAAGCTGGTCAGTCTATGCACAGCAGAAGCTTGAGGAATTTCATCATGGGGCTTTTTAATAATTGGAATTTGGGAGGAAATTGGTGCAAAGAAGTGTGAATATGTATCCATGTTACAAAATGGGTCAGAGAATGTTTACTACCTCAGTTTTCTATAGCTACTATGAATGGCAGTGCTTTTCAGAATATTTTCCAGAGCCATGCTGGACGTGGAAGGATATACCCCTTGCTGAACATGGCAAGTTGCCCCTGAACAGGCACCTGAGTAAGGGAAAACATGTAAATGAGGTAAGGTGAGTAGACTCCCTTGGGAACGAAGCATACATAAAAGATTAGGAGGGAGAAAATACAGATCACGGCCTGGTAGAATTCAAGAAAGCATGTGTGTTAAATAAATTTAAGGAATAGACTGTCATAACCAGGAGTAAAACATAGGAAAACAAAGGTCAAAGGACCTCAATGTTTTTGTACAAAGCTTAAAGTTATACTTAGGGCTAGGGAATATGGTATGCACACTCACCAGATTTAACAATTTTAGAGTTCCTATAGGAAACTTGTCCCTGGTTCCCAGAGGAAGGAAACTGTAAATAAGTAAGGCTGGGAAAAGATTGGGAAGCTTCTGAATTGATTCTTATCCAGGCAAGGTCCGAAACTGGGTGGACTCACATAGGCTTTACTAGATTTGTAGAAACAAGGCCTACAATTGCCTCCCCAAAATTAGGGGAAAAAAGCTGCATAATTAGCATGATAAAGCTTTCCTCCTACCTCTGAGAACAGGAGAATTGCTTGGTCACCTGGTCCCAAAAGCCCTTGCCAGGCGCAGTGGTGTGCACCTGTAGTCCCAGCTACTCAGGAGGCTGAGGCAGGAGGATTGCTTGAGCCCAGGAGTTCTGGGCTGTAGTGTGCTATACTAATCGGGTGTCCACACTAAGTTTGGCATCAATATGGTGATCTACAAGGAGTGGGGGACCAACAGGTTGTCTAAGGAGGGGTAAACCGGCCCAGGTCGGAAATAGAGCAGGTCAAACTCCTGTGCTGATCAGTAATAGTAGGACCATGCCTATGAATAGTCACTGCCATTCCTGCCTGAGCAACATAGCAAGATCCCATCTCTATTACAGCAGGTAAAAAGGGAACTCCAAATGGGGGACTGGAAGGATAATGAATGGCCCCCAGAACACATAATCCAATACTATAGGCCTGCCACTTTGGCAAAAGAGATCTTGGGGATACTGTACCCCCATTTACATGTTAAATTCAATTATCCAACTACAAGCAGTTACTAATAAAAGTAGGAGAACCCTGACCTTCCTGGCACATCAAGAAACTCAGATGAGAAATGCGATCTACCAGAACAGGTTGGCACTAGATTATTTATTAGCAGCAGAAAGAGGGTATTTGGGAAATTCAAATCTCACCCAACTGTTGTGTGCAAAGATTAAGATTGGGGGCTCGGCAGTTGAAGATTTTGTCCAACAGATAACAGGACTGGCATATGTGCCCGTGCAAACATAGCATGGATGGGACCCCAGTAACTTCTTTAGAGGTTGGTTCTCCACTTTTGGAGACTTTAAGACCTTAATTAGAGTAGTACTCCTCCTCCTCAGTACCTGCTTATTTCTGCCTTGCCTGTTTCCTCTTGTTTGGACGATTACCTCCCTAATAGAAGCTACAGTGGAGAGAAAAACTTCAGTAAAGATCCTTATGCAATAGAATTATTTCTCCTTGGTCCAGGGAGACCAAGAGGGAAATCAAGAAGGTAGTCAAAAAGGTGATGCCTTTATAAAGAATTTAGAAGGGCATAAAAAGGGGAGAATGATATGGGAAATGTAAAGAAATCTAAGATGCCTACCCTGTCCCGGAGGAATATTTCCAACCTCCTCTCCCTGGGACCCTATCTTTCCAATGCACGCAAAACCAAAGACTTCTAAGTATGTATAAATCTACCTGCCTGCCTTTGTTTGGGGCTCAGACTCTGTAGAGTGACTCCTCTGAGCCTGCCGGCGTAAACAACCTCCCTTTGATTCTTAGTTCGGTGAGTGCCGCTTGGTCTTTCCAGAGATACACAGGCCAAAATCTGCAACAAGATGACATACAAATAGCCATAAAATATATGAAAAAAATGTTCGACATTGCTAGCTATTATGGAAATGCAAATCAAAACCACAATGAGACACCATCTCACACCTATTAGAATAGCTGTAATCAACAGGACAAGTAATAACAAGTGTTGGAGAGAAAGCAGAGAAAAAGGGATCCTGGTGGTACTGCAAACTGGTACAGCCATTATGGAAAACAGTATGGAGGTTCCTCGAAAAACTAAGAATGGATCAACCATATCATCCAGCAATCTCTCTAGTGGGTATTTACCCCAAAGACTTGAAAACATATATCCAAAAAGTATTTGAACACTGATGTTCATAACAGTGTTTTTCACAGTGGCCAGGACACGGAAGTAACTGATTGTTAAAAGAAGCTGTGGTACATATATACATTAGAAGAGATGAAATTCTGATATTTATGACAACATGGAGGGACCTCAAGATGATCATACTAAGTGAAACAAGCCAGACAGAAAAAGTTAAAAATCACATGATATCACTTATATGTGGGATATAAACCTAAAAGCAACAAATGAATAGGACAAACAGAGAATCATGGACATGGACAATAGACTAGTGGTTACCAGAGGGAAGTGGAGAGG
This sequence comes from Eonycteris spelaea, assembly GCA_003508835.1. Taxonomy (NCBI): domain Eukaryota; kingdom Metazoa; phylum Chordata; class Mammalia; order Chiroptera; family Pteropodidae; genus Eonycteris; species Eonycteris spelaea. The sequence goes on from PUFA01000779.1 coordinate 40,586, forward strand.
GGCTGGGGGTAGATAGACTGGTTAAAGAGGATCAAATATGTGGTGACAGAAAGAAATCTAACTATGGGAGGTGAACATACAGTGTAAAAAAATACACACACACACACATATGTGTGTGTGTGTGTGTGTGTGTGTGTGTGTGTGTGTATATATATATGTCTTACTGTTAAAATGTACAGCTGAAACTTATTGTATTTTGTTAACCAATGTCACCATAAAAATAATAAATTAATTAAAAAAAATCAGTGAAGACTCTGGCCATTAAGGTGAGATGGAAGAAAACTGAAACCCCAGATGACCACTTTAAAGAACACACACATAGGCTCACTTCCTTGCATATATGCACTCTTGGAAATGGCAGATAATTGGCATTTTAAGCAGTACAAGAGACATATCGAGAAAGACTGAGTTGCATGGCTCTGGATAAAGAGCTGGAGAGACAACTGCCATTGTTCCTTTGTCAGGCCCTCTTCTAGGGAAGTCTACACACAGGCACCATTGTGCCCACCCCTACAACCAATTCTGATGCCTCACTGGCCTAGTAAGTTCGGCCTGTCCCACACAACCAACAAATTGCCCACAGCCAGTTTGTTGCCAGCAAACTGATCTCAGCCTTCCCCTTCAAACCCATGCATACCTTAAAGGAAGCAAACCTCAGTTTGTGTGGCATGCACATTTTGAAGAAGTAATTTGGTGCCTGACCATTGATGCCAGCACAAGCTACAGAATCTCTTGAAATATCACAGGGCTTAATGGTCCTTACTCAAACCACGGCTGGCTTGACTCAAACTTCAACTGGTCTCACTGTGATCTGCGACTTTTGAGGGTGTCTTTAAGCTCAGAACTGGCAACAAATCAGTTGCTATATTGTCCTGATGGCCTTGTGTCTTCCTGAAACCTGCCCCACCCAACTCATAAATTTCCTGTGTTCAGCCCATTGATGGGCAGCCATCCATGCCCTACCCCTTCCCAGGACTGTGCATTCCACTCAGGCAACGGACCTCAGTTTGAGCAGCCTGTGCAAAGTCTATGCATTCTTGGAAAGACTTTCAGTGGGGGGCCACAAATCCTGCACCAAGTTATAGTATATCTTGAACAGATAGGGTGTTTTCAGGCCAAAGGCAGGCAGTGGCTGCCCGTGCTGCTATCTGAGACTTTTACAGGAAGCTAAAGAAAAAACATTAGCATGAAAATGGACACTGCAGTGGCTGGAGGAAATCTGATCACTATACCCTGGTGACATCCTGGGATCATGAACCACCAAACTCGCATACCACCCAAAGGATAGTCCTGCTGAACAGACTTTGAGGCAATTGGCAGGCATTTTCAGGCCTTGAGGCACACTAGACCTCTTTTGCTAAACTGCCCAGGTTCATTTGGGAATAACCAGACCACGGCTTGCAGTGTTGTCTCTCCCACTTACTTTTAGATCAAGTATAGGCAACGACCATCTACAATTCACTTCTTAGCTCCCACCAGGTAGTCTTGAGCAATAAAAGGCAGTGGTTGACCTTTGCATACTTGGGAGCCCTACCCACAGCCCCTACAAGCACACCTAGAGGCTAGCACCAGACACAAATAATAACACTTGACTATCTCCATAAGCAATACACTCAAAGGGTAATGTCAACATGTACACAGGCTTTCTGGAGAAAATCTCACTCTGAGGGTCAGCCCCCACACAGCAAGTCATACTCTATGGGCATGGCCAATCCTCACAGTTAGTCAATTTGAGAGTTAATCCCATCCAATAACATGCTAATAGCAATCAAGGATTAGCTACAGCAGGAGAACATACCCACTCTATACAAATAACACGCTAAAGCCCCTGGTGCAGATTATTAGAAAGAAGGTAAGACCAGGGCACACAGAAAACCTACTATATAAGACCATCTGTCCAAAACTGAGAGAAGAAACAAATCTTCTTAACACATAGAAACAAACACACAGAGGCAATTAAAATGAGAAAAACAAAAACATGTTGCAAATGAAACAACAGAAGGAAACTCCAGAAAATAATCTACACAAAATGGAGGCAAGAAACCTACCAAGGACAGAGTTCAAACAATGATTATAAAGATGCTCAATGGACTTAGGGGAAAAATAGATGATCTCAATAAAAACTTCAAAACAGAGATAGTAAGCATAAAAAACGACATTGAAACCACAAGAAAGAACAAAACAGAAATGAAGAATACAATAACTGAAATGATACACTAGAAGAAATCAATAGAGATTAGATGAAGCAGAGGACTGAATCAGTGAGTTGGAAGACAGGGTAGCAGAAAACACCCAACTGAAAGGACAAAAAGAAAAAGAGAATTTAAAAAATGAGGCTAGTTTAAGAGACCTCTGGGACATCAAGTATACCAATATCCACATGATAGGAGTACCAGAAAGAGAAAGAGAGAACAAGGGGTTGAGATTATGTTTAAAGAAATAATGACAGAAAAATTCCCAACCTAGCAAAGGGATTAGACATATAAGACCAGGAAGCGCAAAGAGTCACATATAAGAGAAACTCCAATATATCCATACGAAGACACATCATAATTGAAATGTCAAGTCTAAAAACAAAAAGAGACAATCCTAAAAGCATTAAGATAAAGGAAGCTAATTGCTTACTGGGTGTTCCCAGTAGACTGTCATCTGATGTTTCAACAGAAATTTTGCAGGCCAGAAGAGACTGGCAAAAAAATATTCAAAGTAATGAAAAACAAGAATCTACAAACCATGAGTACTCTACTCAGCAAGGGTATCAATTAAAATAGAAAATGAGATAAAGAGCTTTCCAGACAGAAAAAAAAAAATTAAGGAATCCATCACCCACAAGCCAGTATTACTAGAAACGTTAAGGGGGCTTCTATAAAAAGATATAGGGGGAAGAAAGCCATAAATATAAATAATAAAATGGCAATATCTATGGACTTTCCGATAATCACTTTAAACATAAGTGGATTAAATGCTCCAATCAAAAGACATAGGGTAGCTAAATAAATAAGAAAACAAGACCCATACATATGATGTCTACAAGAGACCCACTTCAGATCAAATGATACACAGACTGAAAGTAAAGAGATGGAAAAAAAAAAAAACTATTTCACTCAATTGGAAATGAAGAATAAGCTGGGGTAACAATACTGATATCAGACAAAATAGCTTTTAAAACAAAAGCCAGAATAAGAGTCAAAGAAGGGCATTACATAATGATGAAGGGATCAGTGCATCAAGAGAACATAATCCTAGTAAACATATACATACCCAACACAGGTGCACTTACATATATAAAGCAATTATTGACCAATGGGATAGATCAACAGCAATATACTATGGTAAGAGATTTTAAACCTTGTTGATACCAATGGACAGACCTTTCAGACAGAAAATCAACAAGTAGACAGCAGGCTTAAATTATACAATAGATCAGATAAAGTTCATTAATATTTTCAGAATGTTTCACCCCAAAGCAACACAATATACATTCTTCTCAGTGCACATGGAAGATTTTCCAGGAGAGACCACGTGTTAGGCCACAAAACAAGTATTAATAAATTTATGATAAAAAACTTATCAAGTGTCTTCTCCAACCACAATGGCATGAAAACAGAAATCAACTACAAAAATAAAAATTGAAAAAATACTTAAATACATGGAGGACAAATAACATGCTAACTACCATAATGGAATAGATAAAAAAAAAGATGAGCAAGAAATCAAAAGAAAACTAAAGGCAGATATAAATAAAAACATAATGACTCAAAATTTGTGGGACAAAAAGAAAGCAGTCCTAAGAGGAAAATTCATAGCAATACAGGCCTACCTCAAGAAATAAGAAAAAAGTTCAAATAAACAATCTAATTTTACACTTAAAAGAACTAGAAAAAGAACAACTAGCAATTCACAAAATGAGAAATGGGAAAAAATAATAGAGACGAGAGTGGAAATTAATTAAATGGAGTCTAGAAAAAAAAACTGCAAAAGGCCAATGAAACCAATAGCTGTTATTTTTGGAAAGAATAAAAGAATTGATAAATCCTTAACCAAACTCATCAAGAAAAAGTGGAGAGGGACCAAATGAATAAAATTAGAAATGAAAGAAGAGAGATAACTATGGACTCCACAGAAATACAAAGGATCGTAAGAAAATACTATATTATTCATCAACAAATCGGATTATCTGGAAGAAATGGATACATTCCTAGAAACAATCTCCCAAGACTGAGTCAAGAAGAAACAGAAAATCTAAACCAACCAATTACCACTAATGACATCAAATCAACAAACAAAAATTTTCAAAAACTAAAAGTCCTGGAACAGATGGCTTCATTAGCAAGTTTTACTCAACTTTTAAAGAAGAATTAACACCTATTCTTTTCAAACTATTCAAAAAAATTTCAAAACGAGCAAAGCCTCTCTAATTGTCTTTATGAGGCCTCTATTACCCTGATTTTTAAATGAGACAAAGACATTACAAAAGAAAGAAGAAAGAAAGAAAGAAAGAAAGAAAGAAAGGAAGGAAGGAAGGAAGGAAGGAAGGAAGGAAGGAAGGAAGGAAGGAAAGAAGGAAGGGAGTGTAAACTATAAGCCAATATCCCTAATGAACTTTGGTAAAAAAAATCCTCAACACAATTTTAACAAACTGAATTCAGCAATATATTAAAAAATTAACAAACCAAAAAGATAAAATTAAATAATCATGTCAATAGATCCAGCATCCATATATGACAAAAATTTTCAGCAAAGTGGGAATAGAGGGAACATACCTCAACATAATAAGGGCCAGGTATCATAAACCTATAACTAACATCATACTCAATAGGGAAAAGCTAAAAGCATTTTCCTTAAAATCAGGAACCAGAAAAGAATGCCCATTTTTATCACTTTCATTAAATGTTGTATTGCAAGATCTAGCTATGAGAGAGAGAGAGAGAGAGAGAGAGAGAGAGAGAGAGAGAGAGAGAGAGAGAGAGAGAGAGAACTGATAAAAATTAATATTCAGAAATTGGTGCATTTTTATACACCAGTGACAAACTTTCTGAAAGAGAAATTAAGAAAAATATTCCATTTATGATTGCATCAAAAACAATAAAAAACCTAGAAATCAAATTAACCAAAAAGGTAAAAGACTTGATCTTAGAAAATCATGTCATTGAAAAAAGAATTTGAAGACAATAGAGATAAATGGAAGCATATATCACACTCATGGGTAAGAATAATCATCATCATTAAAATGGCAACACTCCCCAAAGCAATCTATAGATTCTATGCAGTCCTTATCAAAATATTGATGACATTTTTCAGAGAACTATACATAATTCAAAATGTTTATGGAACTATAAAAAATCCCAAATAGCCTCAGCAATCTTGAGAAAGAAGAACAAAGTTGGAGATATCATGCTACCTGTTATCAAGCTATACTATAAGTCTATAGTAATGAAAATAGCATGGTACAAGCATCAAAACAGATACAATGATCAATGGAACAGAATAGAACAGCAGTCTCAAACTTTCTGATACCAGAGACCGGTGCTCCTGTGAGATTCTAATGCCTGATGATCTGAGGTACAGCTGAGGTGGGGATGCTAGTGCTTGGGAGTGGCTGCATGTATAAATATTTTTCTCACTCACCCCACCACTAAACTGCTGTGCAACCTGGTTCCTAACAGCCAGGACTGATACTAAACCATGGACTGGGGGATGGGGACCTCTGTAGTAGAGAACCCAGAGAGAAATCCACATCTATATGCTCATTTAATATATGACAAAGGAGGCAAGAATATACAATGAGGTAAAGTTGCTCTCTTAAATAAATGGTGTTGGGAAAACTGGACAGATACATGCAAGAAAATTAAATTGAACCACCTTCTTTCCCTGTATACAATAATAGACTTAAAATGGATTGAAGACTTCAATGTAAGACCCAAAACCATAAAATTTCTAGAAGAAAGCATAGGCAGTGAACCCTGATATTGCTACTAGCAATTTCTTTTCAGATATATCACCCTGGCTAAGGGAAACAAAAGAAAAAAATAAATAAGTGGGACTACATCAAACTAAAAAGTTTTTGCACAGCAAAAAAAAAAAATCAACGAATGAAAAGACAACCCACAGAATGTGAGAAGATATTCACTATTCACCTGTGATTCATTTATTAAGGTGCTAATATCAAAAATTTAATAAAGAACACATTAAACTCAATTACTACAATAAAAACAAACAAAAAAATAACTAAAAACTGGCCAGAAGACCTAACTAGATATTACTGAAGAGAAAATACAGATGGCCAATAGACATATGGAAAGATGCCTTTTTTATTGGTGAGATCTATACACCCTTATGTTCATGGCAACACTATTCACAATTGTCAAGATTTGGAAGCAACCTTAAATGCCTATTAACAGACAATTGGATAAAGAAGTTATGATTCATATATAATATATATATATATATATATATATATATATATATATATATATATATATACACACACACACACACTAAAATGTTACTTGGCCACAAAAAAATAAAATCCTACCATTTGCAACAACATGGATAGACCCTAAAGGTTATTGGTTATTGTCCTGAGTGAAGCAAGTCAGACAGACAAAAATAAATACTATGATTTTACTTACATGTGGAATCTAAAGAACAAAAAGTTTAAAACAAATCAAAAACAGACTCACAGGTATAGAGGATAATCTTATGACTGCCAGAGGACAGAGGAGTGTTGGAGGGTTGGGAGAAAAAGGTGAAGTGTTGAAGAAGACAAATTTGTTGAGAGATGGTCACAGTGATGTAAAGTACAGTATAGGGAATGTAGACAGTAGTAGTGTAACAGCAATGTGTAGAGCCAGATGGGTGTTACAATAATGGGGGGGGTCTTTTCATAAACTATATAAATGTCTAACCAATACATTGTATAACAGAAAATTATAACAATTAATAAAGTAATCTGGAGATTTTTTTTAAAAGATGGAGTAAATGAAATAAAACAAGAATAGGCAAGTTATGCCACACTTTTATTTATACAAACTTGTAGGTCAAGGCTTGTCAGATGTCTTTTTGCATCTTGTGGACTACCATTAGTTTCAATTTACAATTTCCAAGGAGCAGAACAAAAATCTGAGAAATATTTCAAACAAGTAAAATCAGAGACCTCAGTATTTGGTGGAAAGTGGTGGCTATCAGAACCTGAGTCCTTAAAAATGTGTATAGCCTTTTTAAATATCAGTAAGAAGAGCATCTACAACTACACATAACCTACAATATGAGAGAGGTTATCATAAACTGCAAATTACATTTAAGCACGAAAATAAACAATGAATTCCATGAAAACTGCAAGACTGGATGTGGAGAACGAGGGCAGAAAGTTTACAAACCTCTGTCAGAAAAATATAGATAATTGGAAGAATGAAAGAAAGAAAAATCATCCTTAAAGAGAAAATAGCCAATGTTAAGAGCCAAATTATATAACAAATACTTTGCACTTGGTAGTCAACAATGCCAGACACAAGGATGGTGCAGATATAAGAGACGCTGAAAGTGGCAGTATTAGAAAAGATTTTTCTGGGGGAGGAGATAGAGTTTGATCCCTTGAGAAAGATAATAGTAAAAAGAAAGAAAAAATAAAGAGAAAAAATAGTAAAACTCTGAAATAAAGCAAAAAGTTTGGCAACATTTTTCACACTCCAATCATTTCTTGCCTTAACATAATTTATTTTAAAAAAACACACATTTTACTACCAGCAACAGAAGATAGTGTGTTTCAAGTAAAATTCTGTGCATAATATGAGTAGAAATAGTAAAAACATGCAGAGGGAGGGAGAAATGAAAGAGGAAGAGAAAGAAGAAGAAGAAGGAAGAGAAGGAGAAGGAGGAAGAGGAGGAGGAGAGGAGAAGGAGAAAGAGAAGGAGAGAGACACGATCTCTACACAAAGCTACTGAGCAAGAAAATTTCAGCTGAAGAGAAATTACTATCTTCAACCACCATAAAGAAAAAAACTAAAGTGATGTCAGAAGCATGGCCTCATGGGGATCCCCTTGATGACTCCCTTCAAATATAGCAAATTAAAACAGGTGCATTTAACAAAAAAAAACCCAGCTTAGAACACAAATGCATCTGAGAGATCTGCACATCAGAGCATCTGAAGGTGGGCGAATTGGGTGAGCAAGAGAGGAAAAGGAAAGAGGAAGGAAGATAGGTGCTGTGGATGTACCTGGAGCTCCCTGTAGGGTGTAGGAGGAGGGAAATTAGCTTGCAGTTTGAACTCTGTAGTCCCGAGCATCCTGCCCAAGTGATCAGTATATACCATGTGAGAGTCAAAGACCAAGACAGAAACGAAAATAGAAGCAGAATACAAAAGGGTGTGAGCTGCGTTTTAGCAACTACCACTGCTAGGCAGAAAGTGGAGTGGTGGAGTCTGGCCACCACCACCCCCTACGAGCTGACTAATCAGTACCCTCCCAGAACTAGCAATGGGTCCCGGAGGAAACTGTAGCAATGAGTATCAGGATATAGAGCAGAGAAATTGACACACGCTGTGGCAATTTCCAACATAGGAAAGGAGATATAGCAAATAATAATAATAATAATAATAATAATAATAATAATAATAATAATAAGTTTGTCAGTCAGCATTACTGGAAAGAAAACAGCACAGATCACTGGTTTCCTCTCCAAACTCGCCCCAATCCAACCATTCGGGGATGATTTGGGTGTAGAACACCCAGCACTTCAATCTGCCTGCTGGGGCAGTACTGGGACTTCAGGGGCTCTTCAGAGGCTCAGAATCTCATCACCCATCATCCATCACATTTTCCAAAGGTGTGAAGTCCTGATACTGAGGTGATCTGATCACAGAAGGAACATACACCTTCCTAGGTTAAAAACAGACATCATTTTTGTCACAAAGCAAATATCCAGGTAGCCTGGGAAGGGCATGCGGTTTGATCACCATGTAATAGAAAACAAACAGAAAAATGTCTTTTTTATCAGCCTGCTAAAAAGAGATCATTATAAATAATATATGTATATGTGCATACATTTACTTACATATTTTAAGCAGAGTACATTCTCCTTTAATGCCTAGGCAGAAAAATAATACATCAACTACCATGTGCAACCAAAATGGTAAGACAGCTCTTAAAAATGAAACTCTCCAGAAAATAAACTTAAAGATATAGAAATATGTGATTTAAGTGGCACAGAATTCAATATGCCACTACTGAAAAAAACTTAACGATATGCAAGAAAATTTTGTTTGATAGTTCAAAGAGCTTAGAAATAAAATCAATGAAAAAGAGGAATACTTTATTAAGGAGACTGAAACTCTGAAAAAGAACCAAATAAAACTTCTGGAACTGAATAACAGAGGTGAAAAATGAAATAGCAAGCTTAAGAAATTGAGGTAAACAGTTAGAGGAAAGAATTAATAATATCGAAAAAAAATCTGGAAATGATGCAGATGGAAGAAGAGAGAGACTTGAGATTGAAAATAATAAAAGAGCTCTGTAAGAATTATCTGACATGATTAGAAAAAGTAATATGAAAATAATGAGTATGCCAGAGTGAGAGGAGAAAGAGAAGGGACCAGAACGCCTATTTGAAAAATTAGCTGATAAGAATTTTCCAAATCTATGGAAAGAACTGGATCCTCAAATCCAAAAATCAAGCAGAATGTCTAATTATCTCAATCTAGAAAAGCATTCTTGAAGAAACATTATATTAAAACTGTCAAAAATTAAAGAAAAAAAAAGAACTTCAAGGCAGCTAAGAAAAAGAAGACGGTCATTTTTTAAAGAAAAAAACATTAGATGATGATTGGACTTTATTCAGTGTTGGGAGCCAGGCTGCCCAAAGTCAAAGGAAGCCCTCGCCTGAATATAGGAATGACTCAGACCTGTAAAGATAAATGTCCTTCCTGACATTGCCCAGGGGACTAAGGTTCCAGGAACTGGAGACAATAGTATAATCCTTTCAAAACAGCTAGCGCTTTGCTCACGTTAATTAGGTAACTCCCGCCTAAAGCTACATGTTCCCTCCCTTAAACCTGCCCCTATATATGTAACCCCCCTACTTACAATAAACGAGACTGATCAGAAAGCCTGTCTTGCTCTCCATTCTTTGCGCCTCTTGTCCCCCTTCTCCTTCAGTCCTAGGACCTCCGTTGACTGTCCCGCGGGCTGGGACAAATCAGAAACCTTAAGCATAGGAGGAAGTGGAATCAAATATTCAGACTATTGAAAGATAAACATCACCAGTCATGAATGATATAGCAAATAAAATTTTTCCTTTAGATATCAAGAAATGAAGGTTTCTTCAGGCATACAGAAACTAAGGGAATGTTCCACCACAAAAACTGCATTACAGGAAATTTTAAAGAGGGTCATTCTATATGAAACAAAAAGACCCCCCCCCAAAAAAATAGAAATCTGCAAGTAAGTGACTAACAGTCAGACAGAAAGAAGAATATTCAACCCTATTAAGAACAGGGTATTGTAAACTTAAATATTACATAATGCAGACTTTGGAGAAACATGGCGGAGTGAGAGACATCTTCAGAACTCTCCCCTTGAAACAACAATAAGCTGAACATCTAACACACAACAAAAAGCACCTAAACTGCACACCAGCATATTTGAGCATAAGAGCTACCACAAGTCAGAACCCGGGTGTCAGGCAGTGGACTGAGAGAAATAAAAAAGTTCCTATCGCAGCTGACAGAGGTCCCTATAGGAGGAGGGGTAAGAGAGAAAGTATGGTGAGTTCCCTGAACAGCCTGCCTGGGAGTGCTGTGAGCTCCACACTGCCAGCAGTAGGGCATAGTCATCAAGGCAGAAAGCAGAGAAGTGAAATGACAGAGAAACAATAGCTGATTTTTACTGGTCGTGGTTGCATAATCGAGGCTGAACCGCAGCACCCAAATCCCAAACGAGAGGGCACCTTTATCCATAACCTCCAAGACTGAACACTTCATAGCCCCAGGGGAATCTGAGCAAATGTTACTGAAGCTGTCACTAACACTACTGAAAGGAACGAGACTGAGAGTTGTGAGCATGACTAAATATATAATGGGGAAAAAAGGCATTATTAATGCTTTATATAAAACAGGGTTCCAAGAAGTTTGGACACCACCTCCTGGAAAACCAAAATAAAAGTTCTTCCTTTGTAACAAGCTAAACATAGACCTTTATATAAATTTTCTTTCAGGACAAAAAGCAGAATACACTTTCATTAATGCCCAGGCAAAGAAATAGTCCATTAAACACCATGAACAACCAAGGTGAAAAGACTTTCAGAAAGAAAAAGAAAAATCTCCAGAAAATAAGCTTGCAGACATAGAAATATGTGACTTAAATGACAGAAAATTCAAGATAGTACTTCTGAAAAAACTCGGTGAGTTCCAAAACGAGTCATATCAACTATTTCAGGAACTAAAAAAAAAAAAAAAAAAGAAAAGAAAAAAAGAAAAGAAAAGAAAAGAAAACAACAACTAGATGAGAAGAGCAAGGAGAATGAAACCCTCAAAAAACAAACAAAATATCTTCTGGAGATAAAAACGCACTGCAAGAATTGAAAAACAAAATAGCAAGCTTGGGAAATAGAGTCAAAAAAATGAGGAAAGGATCAGTGAAATCAAATACAGAAATATAGAGATAAATGAGAAGGAAGAAGAGAGAAACCAAACAATGAAAAATCATGAAAGAGAAATACAAAAACTACCTGAGACCATCAAGAGAGGAAACATAAGAATAATTGGCATTATCAAATGAGAGGAAAAGGAACAAGGAGTAGAAAGCAATTTCAGACGAATAGTTCATGAGAATTTCCCAAATCTAAGGAATGAGCTGGAGCTTGGAATTCAAGACACATTCTATTAAAATTATCAAAAATCAATTACAAAGGTAATTCTCAGGGAGTTTACATGTCAGTGTTTTAAAATGCTGTTTGGGATAATAGGAATAAAAAAAAGTACTGTAAAAAAGGGGAAAAAATCAGTGACAAAGAAAGAATTCTCGAGGGAGCCAGAGAAAAGAAGATGGTAACTATAAAGGAAAACCCATTAGATAATCTAGATAATCCTTCGACTTCTCAGCAGAGACTTTAAAATCCAGAAAGGAGTGGAATTAAATATTCAAACTATTAAGTGAATGGAACTACCAGCCTAAAATAATGTATCCAACTAAGTTCTCCTTTAGATATGAAGGAGAAATAAAGACCTTTCCAGACATACAAAAATTGAGAGAAGTCTCCACCAGGAGGCCTGCACTACAAAAAATACTGAAAAGGGTCAGCTCATCTAAAAAAAAAAATGACAAAAATATACATAATTAGGATTAAGGTGACTATCAGGTAAAAAGAAGCAGAAGAGTGCATTCTTACTAAGGACAGGGAATTATAAGCATAAACATTAAGAAGAGAATTGCTCTAGCAAGATAGAAATGAACATTCAGCATACATAGGGACAGATTGAGATAACAATAACTGAAAAGAGCAGGATTCAGAGATCAAAATTCACAAAGGGGAATGGACATAAGGCTCATAGAAAAAAGTGGCAATTTACAACAGAAGTGTATAGCATAAAACAAGAAGGCTGGGGGCAAACCCCACAAAACCCAACCAAAATAAATAAAAGAAAAAACACAAAGACAAGGAAACAATGTAAATACCAAGCTAACATAGAGCAAAAGGTAAAATGTCTATAAAAGATCTCATATTTCAATATCACCCTTAATGTAAATATACTGATCTCACCAATAAAAAAGGCGTAGAGTGGCAGAGTGGATCAAAAAACAAAACCCAACTATATGCTGGCTCAGGAAGCACATCTCAGTTCCAAAGACAAATATAGACTCAAAGTGAAAGGATAAAAAAATGATATTTCATGCAAAACTATTCAGAGATAAGAGGGGGTAGCAGTACTAATATCAGATAAAACAGACTTCAAAATAAAAAAGGTAAAGACAGATACTGAGGGACACTTCATAATGATAAAGAAATCATGCACCAAGAACACATAACACTTATTAATATATATGCTCCCAATCAGGGAGCCTCAAAATATATAAAGCAATTACTAACAGAACTAAAGGAGAAAAAGACCAAAATTATCATAATAGGAACCTAAAACCCCACTATTTGATATGGACAAATCATCCAAACAGAAAATCAATAAGGAAATAACATCCCTAAATGATACATTAGACCAACTGGACATAATTGACATTGACAGAGTCTTTCATCCCCAAACAGCTGCTTATATACATTTTTCTCTATTGCACATGGAACATTCTTAAAGATTGACCACATACTGGGACACAGAGATAGCCTCAAAAATATAAGAGAGTTGAAATCATACCAAACCATATTCTATGATCATAATGCTTTGTAACTAGAGATCAACTGCAAAAGAAAGCAGGAAGAACTACAAATACATAGAGATTTAACAGCATAATACTGAAGAGAAGAAATAAAAAGAGAGATCAAGAGATATATAGAAACATATGATAATGATAGGACAACGTATCAAAACTCTTGGGACATGGCAAAAGTGTTCAGAAGAGGAAAGATCATAGCATTATAGGTCTATCTCAAAAAAACAAGTACAGCTCAAATGAACAACCTATGGCTTCATCTTTAAAAAAACTGGAAAAGGAAGAATAAATGAAGCCTAAAGTCAGCAGAAGTAAAGAAATAATCAAAATCAGAACAGAAATAAATTAAATAAAAACAAACAAACAAACAAAAAACTAGAAAAAATACATGCAACAAAGAGGTTTTTTTTTTTTTGAGAAGGTTAATAAAAATTGACAAAGTCATGGCTAGACTCACTAAAGAAAAAGAGAAAAGATGCAAATAAACAAAATCAGAATGAAAGAGGGGAAATTATGACAGACCATGAGAAAATACAAAGGATGATAGAAGAATACTATGAAAAAATTATATATCACCAAAATAAATAACAAAAGGAAATGGAGCAGTACTTAGATAAATGTGACCTTCCTAGACTGAATCAAGAACTGGACAATCTAAATAGACTCATCAGCAGTATGGAATTGAAACAATCATCAAAAACCTACCAAAAAAGTAAAAGTTGTGGACCAGATGCTTCAATAGTGAATTTTTACCAAACATTCAAAGATTTATACTTATTCTCCTCAACTCTTCCAAAAAATCAAAGATGAGGCAATACTTCCCAACTGATTTTATTAAGCAAATATCACTCTGATATCAAAACCTGGTAAAGATACTACAAAAAAACTACAAACCAATAATTATCAGGAACACACATACAAAAATCCTAAATAAAATACTAGAGAACCGAATACAGCAACAGATTAAAAGGGATTATATGCCACGATCAAGTGGGCTTCATCCTAGAGTCACAGGCTGGTTTGGACATATGCGAATTCAATATATGTGGTACACCACATAAACAAATATAAAGAATAAAAATTATATGATCATATCAATAGGATGCAGAAAAAGCCTTTTGACAGATACAGCACACATTTAATCAAAACACTTAGCAAAATCAGTACAGAGGAAAGTAACTTAACATAATAAAGGCCATCTATGACAAGCCTCAGCAACATTATACTTAATGGTGAAACTCTAAAAACCTTCCTCTAAGATCAGGACACACACAAGGCTGTCCCTATCACCACTGTTATTCAATATAACATTGGAGGTCCCAGCAAGTGCAATCAGGCAAGAGAAAGATATAAAAGGCATTCAAATAGAAAAAAAAAAAGTCAAACTGTCACTATTTGCAGATGACATGATTCTTATGAAGAAAACCTTAAAAACTCCACAAGTACACTAGGAACAATACACAAATACAGTAAACTTTCTGGATACAAAAATTCAATGTTAAAAATCCATAGCATTCCTATACTCTAATAATGAAGTTCCAGAAAAGAGTGGAAAAATAATTTATTTTGCAATTGCAACAAAAAGAATAAAACTATAAATAAATCTCATGAAGCATGTGAAGAACCTATATAATGAAAACCTTAAACCATATTAAAGAAATCAAAGACGATACAAAAGAAATGAAATGATATTCCATTGTTCTTTGGATTGGCATAATCAACATAGTTTAAAATGACCTTATTACCTAAAGTATTATACAGATTTAATGCAATCCTCATCAAACCCCATAGGTAATTTTTAAAGAAATGAACAAAAAAAATCATCTGATTTGTATGGAAGCACAACGACTCCAATTTGGCAAAGTCATCCTGAGAAAAAAGAACGAGGCTGAGGCATCACTCTGCCATCTTCAAATTATATTACAAGAGCTACATTAATCAAAACGGCATGTTATTGGCAGAAAAACAGACACAGACCAGTGGAACAGAATCAAGAGTCCAGAAGTAAACCCATATTTATACGAACAAATAATTTTTTACAAAAAAGCCAAAAATACAGTGGAGAAAGGAAAGCCTCTTCAAGAAATGGTGCTGGGAAACTGGAAGCCACCTGCAAAAGAATGAAACTAGACTGTTGTCTATCACCAACAACAAAATTAACTGAAAATGCATTTAGGACCTGAATATAAAACCTGAAACATAAAATGCATAGAAGAAAACATAGGAACGAAACTCAAGACCTTGGACTTAAAGAGGATTTTATGAATTTGACCACAAGTGCAAGGGACATAAAATCTAAAGAAAATGAATGGACTATCAAATTAAAAAGTTTCTGCTCAGCATAACAAATTGTCAACAAGGTAAAGAGATCATCATCCAAATAGAAAATATATTTGTAAGCAATGCCTACGATAAAATTTGAAAAGGTTCTCAACATTGCCAGCTATTAGGGAAATGCTAATCAAAACCACAATAAGATACCATCTTACATGTGTTTAGAATAGCTATTATCAAGAGGACAAGTAACAACAAATGTTGTAGAGGATGCAGAGAAAGAGGAACCCTCATGTACTGCTTGTGGGATTGCAAATGGTACAGCCGCTATGGAAAGCAGTATGAAGGTTCCTCAGAAAAGTAAGAATTGATCTACCATATGATCCAGCAATCCCTCTACTGGGTATTCACACCAAAGACTTGAAAACTCATATCCTAAATGATATTCACACACCGAAGTTCATAGCAGTGTTATTCACAGTGGCCAGGACATGGAAGCAACCGAACTGTCCTACAATAGATGATTGACTAAAGAAGCTGTGGTACATATATACAATGGAATATTACTCAGCCATAAGAAGAGATGCCGTTTGTGACATGGATGAACCTTTCAAACTGTTAGAAAAAGAACAAGTCAGAGATATCACTCTACTTGACTTCAACTATACAATAAGTAGTGACAATAATCAAATCAGAATGCTATTGGCAGAAAAAACAGGCACACAAAAAAATGGAACAGAATTAAGAATCTAGAAATAAATTCCCATGTACATGGGCAAACAATTTTTGACAAAGAGGCCCAAAACATACAATGGAAAAAAGAACCCCTCTTCAACAATTGGTGGTGGAAAATTTACAAAGCCACATGCTAAAGATAAAACTAGACTGCTCTCTGTCACCATATACCAAAATGAACTCAAAATAGATCAAAGACCTAAATATAAGACCTGAAACAATAGACGAATAGAAGAAAACAGAGGTACTAAAAACTCATGAACCTGACTTGGGAGGATTTTATGAATTTGACCTCAAAGGCAAGGAAGTCAAAACAAAAATTAATGAATTGGACTACATCAAACTAAAAGCTTTGGCACAGCAGAAGTCACCATCAACAAAACAAAGCGGCTACCAACTGAATGGAGTAGTTATTTGCAAATACTGTCTCCAACAATGAACTAATTTTCAAAGTATACAAAGAAATCATGCAATCAACAACAACAACAAAAAATAAACCCAAACATCCAATTAAAAATTGGTTGGAATACCTGAACAGACACTTCTCCCGAGAAGACTTACAAATGACCAACAGACATATGAGAAGATTGTCAACTTTACCAGCTATTAGAAAAAACAAAAAAAATACGTTGAGATACCACCTTATTATATCTTAGAATGATTTTCATCAACAGGACAAAGTAATAGCAGAGTGTCAAGAGGTTGTGGGGGTAAAGGAGTCCTCATGCACTACTAGTGGGAATATAATCGATACAGCCACTATGAAAACAATATGGAGGTTTCTCAAAAAATTATCAATATTTTAAATAGTTACCAGAGAAAAAGGGTTATCAAAGGGAAAATGGGAGGAAGGAACAGATAAGGTTAAAGCGGTTAAGTATAAGGTGATGGAAGGAAAACAGTTTGGGTGTTGAACACACAATGCAATATAGTTATGATATATTGAACTGTACTCTTGAAACATAAATTTTAAACCAATGTACTCCAATAAATTTATTTATTTTTTCTCTCAACTGTTTCAGAAAGGTGCACATTGAAAATTTCATCTGCCCACATCCATTTAATTACTGCTTTCTTCCAATGTAAAACATTTGCTTTGTATTATACACTTTTAGGAAGAAATTAATGGCTGTTCTGTGCGTGCGTAATAAACAATAAATATAATATTTTGGGAAAGCAATGCTAACGTTTGATAAAATTGATTCAGATATTGACTATTTCTACTCAGTTCTTTTTTTAAGGCATTAATACAATACAACTGCATGTTCTTTTAATATTATTTGATGTGTATGTATAAGAATTGACTTTTCAAACTGATTCTACAAAATAAATAATAGTCTTCTTAACATATTGAACTTAATGACAAAAATACACATCCTTAATATTTAAATGTGTTTATCTTGATACACTAAAGACATTTCTACTACTTCTCATTGCCATGTTTGCTTTTTATGAAAATGTTAAAGAGGAGGCATAGTAGACAAACTTTATAGTAATCTCTAAAATCTAGATATGTAAAAAGTTTTTTGTTTTGTTTTAAATACAAAGTTAGGGCAAAAAATATCGTATCCACGTATGATCTCTGCTGTTTTTTGATTGATAATCACTGTAAAAGGACACCTAGCAGAATTAGTGTGCAATAAAACCTTGGAAGACCTTCTGCAACATATGTTGGATAAGAAATACGTCACAGAAGTTCAATATTAATGACACCACGTTTTCAGAGGTTTCTGTTTTGTCATTTTTGTCTTCTCTTGTTTATCCTATATTTGTATACTGCTCTCTCTTGTATTCCACTTGAATTACTGTTTTTTTAAAAAAGGTACAGAGTTCAATATTAAAATGACCTTTAATAGTTTTTATGTAACGACCCTCAATAAATCATATCATGTTAACTTATTTCCCCATTCAAAAAGAACATCACTTATTTTACTTTATCAAAAATGGCATCTGATTCCATTTCCCCAAACTCATGGTCCTCTATTGTTTTCTACTTTTTAAACCTGCATTATTATTATCATAGGTAACTATTAATTGTAAAATGCTACAATGAACAAAGGAATGCATACATCTTTTTGAATTGGTGTTTTGGTTTTCTTTGGATAAATACCCAGAAGTAGAATTGTTGGGCCATAAGATAGTTCTATTTTTAATTTTTTGAGAAACCCCCAAACTGTTTTCTATAGTGACTGTATCATTTTGCAATTTTCCTTTTATCCACATCCTTGCCAACACTTGCTGTTTGTTGATTTATTGATGATGACCATTGTTGTTTTAATTTGCATTTATCTGATAATTAGTGACATTGAGCATCTTTTTATACGTTTATTGACCATATGTCCTCTCTGAAAAAAAGTTTAATTAGTTTCTCTGTCAATTTTTTAAATCAACTTCTTAGTTTTTTTTTGGTATTACATTCCATGAGTTCTTTGTAAATTTTGACTTTTATCCCCTTACAGAACATATGATTGATGAATATTAAGTTGCCTTTTAATTTTCTTGATGGTATTTTTTGCTTGCAATAACTTCTTAGTTTGATGTAGTTCCATTTATTTATTTATTTTCTTTTGTTTCCTTTGCTTTGGAGAGATGTCAGAAAAAAATATACTCGCTAACAGCAATGTCAGAGAGTTTCCTATGTTTTTTCCCTAGGACTTACATGGTTTTGAGTCTTACATTTAAGTCTTTAATCCATTTTTAAGTTTATTCCTGTATATAATGTTCAGTTTCATTTTTTTGCACATATCTGTGCAGTTTCCCCAAACCATTTATTGACTAAACTGTCTTTTACCCCAGTGTCTATTCTTGCCTCCTTTTGCCAAAGAGTAAATGACCATATAAGTATGGGTTTATTTCTGGGCTCTCTCATCTGTTCCATTAATCTATGTGTTTGCTTTTACGCCAGTGCCATGTTGTCTCGATTTTATAACTTTGTAGTATAGTTTGATATCTCCAGCTTTGTTCTTTTTCAAGATTGCTGGGGATATTTTGGAATTTTTATGGTTTCAAAAAAATTTTGGATTAATTGTTCTATGAAAAATGCCATTGGCATTTTGATAAGGGTTGCATTGAATTTATAGATTGCATTGGGTAGCATGGACATTTTAATGATATTAATTCTTCCTATCCATGAGCACAGTATCTTCTTTAATTTTTTCTTCAAAAAATATCTTATAATTTTAAGGTACATGTATTTTACTTGTTTGCTTTAATTTATTCTTAAGTGTTCTATTATATTTGATGCAATGTCAATAGGATTTTTTAAAACTTTCTGTTTCTGACAATTTGTTATCAGTATATAAAATGTAACATATTTCTTAATATTAATTTTGTATCCTGCTACTTACTGAATTCACTTCAATCATAATAGTTTTTTAATGGAATCTTAAGGTTTTCTCTTATAGTATTCATGTCATCTGCCAATAATGATCATTTTACTTTCACCTTTCCAATTTGGATGCCTTTTGTTTTTTTGTTGTTGTCTGATTGCTGTCGCTCAATACTATGTTGAATAGATGTTGTGAAAGGAGACATTCTTGTCTTGTTCCTAATCTTAAGGAAAATGCTGTTAGCTTTTCTCATTTTGAGTCTTAGCTGTGGGTATTACATATGACCTTAATTATGATGAGCTATGTTCCCTCTAGTCCTACTTTGCTTAGAGTTTTTATCTTAAATCAGTGTTGAATTTTGTCAAATGCTTTTTTTTTTTGCATCTCTTGATGTAATCCAATGATTTTTATTCTCTATTGTGCTTATGCAGTGTATCAGATTAATTGATATGTGTATATATTGAAACTACCTTGCATACTCAGAATAAATCCCACTTGATCATGGTCTTTTAAATGTTTTCCTAAATTCATTTTGCTAAATTTTTGTGGACTTTTGCATTTTATGATATGAGTAATACCCTACAATTTATTTTTTTAATGTCTTTGTCTAGTTTTGGAATCAGCATAAAATGAGATTCAGAGCTTTTTCTCTCCTTGAAATTTTTGGAATAATTTGAGAAAAGAGGGTGTTAATTCTTTTTGTATTTGATAAAATTTACCTGTGAAGCAATCTTGTCCAGGACTTTTGTTTGTGAGGAGATTAATTACTGATTAAATTTTGTTAGTAGTAGTAAGCTGATTTAAAGTTTCTGTTTCTCTTTGATTTAGCCTTGAAAGATTGTATGTTTTGGGGGGAATTTATCCCTATTTTATAAATTATCAAGTTTACTGGCACACGAATTCAGTTTTTTCTTATAATCTTTTCTATTTTTGTGGTGTCAGCTCTCACTTTTTATTATTTCTGATTTTATTTATTTTAGTCCCTTTTTTTTTTGATGAGTCCAGGAAAAGGTTTACTTTCAGTCAGTGTGTTTTTAGCCCATCTGAAGTGGGTCTTTTATAGGCAGCATATGTAAGAGTCTCCTTTTCTTATCTTTTCAACAATTCTATGTCTTTTGATTGAAGCATTAAAATCATTCACATCTTTTAGAGGAGATAATTTTTATCTTTTATTAATTGTTATATATTTTTTATTTTCAATTACTGAAGGCATTCAATATTATATTAGTTTAATTGTAAAACATAATAATTAGATATTTTATATAACTAACAAAATGATCTCCTTGATTAATCTAGTAACCATGTGACATCATACTTTATTACAATTTATCGACTATAATCTTTATTTTTTTACATTTCCATGACTATTTTGTTTTTACTAATTCATACTTCTTAATTTATTCCACTTTTTTATCCAATCTTTAACATCCCTTTCATTTATACCATTAAATCTAACATTCCTTTCATCTATACCATATCTACAAATTGTTTCTATTTTTTTAGTTTGCTTATGTTGTTTTTTAGATACCACTTGTAAGTGAAATCACTTGCATTTGCCTTTCTCTTTCTGACTCCACTCAAAACAATACCCTCTAGATCCATCCATGTTTTGCAGATGACAAGATTTCAATCTTTTATGATTGAGTGATATTCTATTCTATATAGATACCACCTTTTCTTTATCTGCTTTCTTGGCTTGTTTGTCAATTATCATTTTCAGAGTAGGGCAGATTTATATCATTTCTTCAAATAGGTTTTTCAACATCTTGCTCTTTTTTCTACTTCCAGTACCCCATGATGCAAATATTAGTATGCTTGATGTTGTCTTAGCAGCCCTTACACTATCCTAATTCTTTTTATTCTTTTGTCATTTGCTATTTCTATTAGCTGTTTCCTCTACTTTATCTTCCGAATTGCTGATTTGATTCTCTGCTTAATATCATCTACTGTTAATTAATTTTAATATATATTTTATTTTAGTTATTGTCTTATTTTTTCGGTTTTGTTTTTTCTTATGTATTCTTTCTTCATTTTTTAAAGTTTTTTTATCCCTTGTTGAAGTTATCACTGATTTATTGAGCATCTTTTAACCAGTGTTTTAAACTCTGCATTATATTGCTTGCCCTGGTTTTGTTTATTTTTCTCTGGAGAATTGTTAATTCCTTAATTTAGGACATGTGACTTCGTCTCCCTATTTTTACTGCCTTTCTAAGTTTGTTACAATGTATTAGAGGTTCTTTATCTCCAGTTTTAGTAAAGTGTCCTTATATAGTAGGTGTTTTGAGGGTTCAGGGGCACTCTCTTCCTGGTCATCTGAGCCAAGTGCTTAATGTGTGTCTTTGTGTGGGTTGTGTGTACCTTTGTGCATTAGTTTTGCCTTAATTGCTGTTTTCACGTCAATGAAGTTGTTGTATAGAGGCTAACCCTTATGAAACAGGATTTGTTTTAGGAACCTTCTGGTGCCTGCCAAGTTCGCCTTTGGGTGTGTCAATTTGGAGGTGTTTGTGTGGTACCTTGTTTGGTCTAAAAGCTGGAGACCATGTGTGTTGGTTCTGGGTACTTTCATAAGTGCTTCCATTGCAGGCCAAGTTTGTTTTGTGCCCTGCCCAGGGCTACTTGCTATGAGCTATAAAGTGATCTGTACAAAGTTATTACTTGTTCTGAACTATGAGGTGCTTGGGAGAGGCTATGCTGAAACAAAGGCTGGCAGCTGGTAATGCTGTATTTGGGCTGCTTAATAAGAAAGTACAAGATCCTTTGGGACCAGATGCTGCTTGTTTGGGGCTGTGAACCTTTGGGGATTTTAGGAAAGTTTGCAACATAACCCAAGACAGGTTTTTGTTTGTTTGTTTGTTTTTGTTTTTTTGTTTTTTTTTTTTTTTGTTGTTTGTTTTTTGGTATGGAAAAGCAACTGTAAATAGCTCCAGTGGGCCCACAAGTTGGGTATAATAGTGTCACAAAAAGGCAGCAGGGTGGTACAAATGGTGTTAGCTAGATTAATGAAGTCTCAGATATGTTGCTTGCCTGCATGTGATGGCCAGGTGGTGGAAGAGTTTAACAAAGAAACAACTGTTTCTGCCAGCAATTCTATCTGGCAGAATGCTGCCCATCAGCTTTTGCCCTAGTGCTAAGCAATTTAGTTTCTCCCTTTCTGTCCCTGGCACCTTTGAAGGCGCTGGCCTAGCACTTGAGCTCAAAGTGAGTGAGTTTTTTTATCAGGGAAGTTTGTACATGGACTCTTTAAGATGAATGCCTGGGGCTCCAGCAGCCCTCTGTCTCACTCAGCCACAATCTCTGTTAATTTTCAATGAAAGTTGTGGGGACTTTTATTCCTGGCACTTGAACCCTGGGATGGTATGCCTGGTGTGAGGCTTAGACCCTTTGCTCCTCAGTAAGGAGCTACATAGCTGATGTATCCGTCCTGATTTTTAACTGTTACACATGGGTTTGGGACCAGCCCTTTCTGCATCTCCACCTATCCTACACATCTTGACTTGCCTTCTTCTGTATATTCTTTAATTACATAACCTGTATTTATCTAGACTTCTGTTAATTCTCATAGTCATTATTCTATAATTTAGTTGTAATTTTGAGGTGGTCATTGTAGGAGGCAAACACAACCTTTACTTACTCCTTTATCTTGCTTGAAAGCTCCTGTAGTGTGTTTTTAGTGAAGCTAATAAAATAAGGTAGTTTTTTTAAAAAAATATTGTTGTCTCAACTAACCATGAAATTGTAAAAAGAAAGTGTTTATAGCCACAATATCATCCTTTTAATGCTTATTTTCAGCTTTCATATAACAAGAATCATGTGAATGTATAACACATGGTCAGGCAAGAACTGAAACCTACTGCTTTGGAATAAGCAGCAATTTTATTTTATTTTATTTTATTTTATTTTATTTTATTTTATTTTATTTATTTATTTTGATAAGGAGCAGTGTTGGCTAGTGTAGCTTATTTGCCAGAGCAGATAGGGGAGGAGAATTTGTGGTTAGGACCTTCTTTAAATTCCTCCTTATTTTTCTAGATGTCAATGTATTGTATATAAGGCGTTATTTTAGGCCTTAAAACTGTAAATAGTTATCCTCTTCAAAATATCAATACTAGAACAAGATAGCACAATAAGAGGTGCCTCATTCATAACTCGCTCAGCAACAATAATTTGACAGTTTTCCATTGACACAATTGACATATATATATATATATATATATATATATATATATATATATATCATATATCATATATTGATATATTATAGATATATATATGTAACTTTTAAGACTCTACTAAAAAAACTGATACAACTAATCATAATTTGATATAAGTCACAAGATACAAAATCAATATAGAAAATTCAGTTACATTTATATATCTTAACAATGATCTATTTGAAAACGAAATTAAGAAACACATTTACAATAGCATCAAAAAAAACTATTTAGGAGGACACTTAACCAAAGGAGCAAAGGATTATACTGTAAAAATTATGACATTGATGAAAAAATGAAAAAAATACAAATAAACAAAAAGATATTTTGTATTTATAGAATTGAAGACCTGATATGGTTGAACTGTTTATACTACCCAAAATAATGTACAGATTCAATAAAATCCCTATTGAAATTCTAGTAACATTTTTCTCAGAAATATAAAAAAAAAATAAAATTCATATGAAAGCACAGATGTATCTGAAAAACCAAAGCACTCTTGAGAGAAAAAAAAAAAAAACTGAAGACATCACACTTACAATTACTGATTTCAAAATATATTACAAAGTTATAGTAATCAAAAGTGTGGTAGTGATATAAAAGAAAACACATAAACCAGTGGAACTAAAGCAAATGCCCAGAAAAAAAATCCATATATATAAGTTAAACTAATCTTGACAAGGGCACAAAGAATACACAATGGCCAAAAGGAAAACTTCTTCAATGAATGCTGTTGGACAACCACATATCCCCATGCAAAAGAATAAAATTTAACTTTTATTTTATACTCTACCCCAAAATTAACTTTAAAGTGGATGAAATACTTAAATATGAGACTTTAAACTATAAAACTATTAGAAGAAGACACGGAAAAAATGTTTCTTGCACATTAGCCATGGCAATATTTTTTTTGAATATGACACCAAATCATAGGCAATGAAGGCAAAAATAAAGAAGTAGGACTATATTAAATTAAAATACTCTATATACCAAAATAATAATAATAATGAAAAGAAATCATAACTTATGGAATAGGATACAATATTTGCAAATCACATATCAGATTAAAAAGTTAATTTCTTAAATTTATAAAAGAAATTCATACAACTTTATATATTTAAAAAATGATCCATTTAAAATGAACAAAGTCCCTGAATAAACGGTTTTTTCCAAAGAAGCAGACAAATGTCCAACAGGCATATTAGGAGGTGCTCAACTTCACTAATTATCAAGGAAATGTAAATCAAAACCACAATGAAACTTCACCTCATACCCGTTAGGATGGGTCTTATCTAAAACACAAAAGATTAAGAAGTATTGGAGCCAGTGTGAAGAAAAGGGTGTGAATGTAAACTGGTACAGCCACTATGAAAAATAATATGAAGATTTCTTAAGAACTAAAAAATAGAAGTACTCTATGATATAACAATCCCACTTCTGGATATATACCTTAAAAATAAAATCAATAACTCAAAAGACATTCATTTTTCTGTGTTTATTGCATCATTATTTCCATTGCATTTAAAACAATGAAATATTCATTGATGGATGAATATATATATTTATATTTATACATATCACATTTTCTTTATATATATATTTTTTCATATGTAGACATATGAATTAGTGTTAGAATAATGAATTCTTATACAGCCATAAAACAGAAGGACATTCTGGTATTTGTGACAAAATATATGAACTTAGAGAACATTGTGCTAAGTAAAATAAGCCAGACACTGAAAGACAAACATTTACATGTGGAATCCACAAAAGATAAATTTCTAGATTAAAAAGTAGAATGGTGGTATTTGCCATAGCCTGATGGTATGATGTATGAAAAAATGTTGGTCAAAGTATATGAACACTCAGTTGTAAGATGGAAATGTTCTGAAGATCTAATAAACAGTTAATATGATTTACTTAATACTATATTGTGTACTTGAAATGTGCTAAAAGAGTAAGGTTCCAGTCAAGATGCAGGAATAGGTAAATGCTGTGCTTGTCTCCTTCCATTTACATTAAAATTAAAACCAAGTTATAAAAAATCAACCTGGAAAACTATCTGAAGACTAGCTGAAGAGAGGTCTTTATAATTAAGGATAAAAAAAAAGAAGGCACATTAAGACTGGTATGAAGAAAAAGGAGATGTGAAATGGGGCTAACCACATAACCCGCATTAAGTTTGAGAATCAAAGAGGAATTATTTCAACTGAAGAGGTGTCCCCTGAGGAGTGAGAGTTCTCAGCTCCATATTGCTCCACAGCCCAGAGACACCAGTGCATGGAAAAAAAAAAAATCCACATTTGCCTCTGAAAATTGGCAAGGAACTCTGTCCCTCTGGGTGAGACAGAATGCTGCTGGAAACCCCAGATGTCCACATAGCCTCAACACACTTCAATCCCAGACATCCACCCTTGGCTCTGGTTAGGGAGACAATAGCTAAAGAAGTGAAATACGTGCAGGAAGACACTGACTGTGTGGCAGGAGGGACAGAACCACTGTTCTTGTGTTGAGCACTCCTCCCATGCAGCTGGTGGGCAAGCACCATCTTTTCCCTGGTTTGAACCCTCTTTTAATGCAGCTAGATATAAATCTGCATTGGCCTAGTGGACTACAATCCCTCTACTCTGGGACTTTTTCTAACCAACCACACACTGCCTGAGATTATTTCAGCAAGAAGTAGCTAATGTTGGCACACGAATACAGGTTTTTGTTGGAAACAGTCAAAAGCCACAAACTCCATTTGAATGGCAGCTGTTCTTGGTATGCTCTGTGACTTTTACTGAGTGTCCCAGGCTCAGAACTGGTGAAATGTGAATCTGCATTAACTAGTAAATACCACTCACCTCACCCTGGTGACTCCCTGAAACCCTGTATCACCTAACTTGTGTACCACTCAAACATCCTTCAGTGCTTAAATCTTACAAGCAGCCAACAGGTGGTGAAAGGCCTCAACATGCCCCAGGCCTTTGGTCAAGCTGTCCCAGGCCCAGTACTGGTGAGAGTCAACTACAATTTACAGCATAGCCTCTCCCAATATCTCCAGGTCAGTACAGGCAGCTACCTACTGCAGATCACTTTTAGCTTCTACCAGGTAGTCCTGGGCTAATCAGAGGAAGCAGCTGACATTGCCTTGAAATGGTACCCTTTCTTAAGAAGCCCCAGAATCAACACACCAAGGGACTACTTCAGACCACAGCAGAGTAAGACAAATAACTCCACAAGTAGCACACCCAAAGAATGGTCTCAGCAGGCACCAGAATCTGCTGGTGCAAAAGCCGCTCTGTTCACAGCATTTGTATGCGATGTTCATGTCCAATCCTCACAGCCAGTCAGCTTGAGGTCCAACCCTACCCAATGACATGCAAACAGCAATTAAGACTCAAATACAACAAAAAGGCACATACAACTCACACAGAGGATACTCCTGGAGCACTAGGCTCAGGTGATCAAGGAGATATCGCTGCTGGCCCCAAAGGACACATTTACATAAGGCTACCCTGCCAAGACTGAGATATGTTGCAGATCAACCTAATACTTAAAAACAAACACAGAGAAGCATCCAAATAACGAGACAAAAAAATATATCCCAAGTAAGAGAGAGAGAGAGAGAGAGAGAGAGAGATGAGAGAGAGAGAGAGAGAGAACTCCAGAAAAAAAATGAAATGGAAGTAAGCACTCTACTGATACAGCATTCAAAAGACTGATTAGAAGGGTGCTCAAGGCACTTAGTGAGAACTTCAACAAAGAGATTGTAAGCATTAAAAAGGACAAGAAAACATTAAAAGGACTCATGGAAATGGAAATACAATAACTGAAATAAATAATACAGTATAAAAATCAACAGCAAAAGATTAAGTCAGTGATTTGAAAAAGAAGGTAACAGAAAATACGCAATCAGAACAGCAAAAAAAAAAAATCTTGAAAAATATGAGACTAGTTTAAAGGATCTGTAGTGCATCAAACAGACCGACATTTGCAAAATAGTGATAATAGAAGAAAATAGCAAGAAATTGAGAACTTATTTGAAGAAATAATGATGGAAAACTTCCTAATCCAGTGAAGGAAATAGATATACAAATCCAGGAGGGAGGCACAGAGTCCAAAACAATATGAATCAAAAGAGGTCCAAAAACAAGACACATCACAAATAAAATGTTAAAATTAAAAACAAAAAAGAGAATCTTTAAAGCATCAAGAAATGGCAATTAGATACCTACAAGAGATCTCCCATTATACTGTCAGATGATTTCTCTGCAGAAACTTTTCAGGCCAAGGAATTGGCATGAAATGTTCAAAGTAATAGAAACAAGAACCTACAACCAAGACTACTTTAACTATTAAGGCTATGACTTAAAATTGAAGGAGAAATAAAGAGCTTCCCATACAAGAAAAAGCTAAAAAGTTTATCACCACCAAAACACAAGAAATGCTAAATAGACTACTTTAAGAAGAGAAAAAATAAAATATATATAAATAAAAATGGCAATAAGTATGTATTTACAAAATCACTTTAAATGTAAATGGATTAAAAATTGCACCAAAAGACATACAGTAGTAGATAAAAAAAGAACTATACATACACTATTGCAAGAGTCCACTTCTGATATAAAGATACACACTGATTGAAAGTTAATGGATAGAAAGATATATTTCATGCACATTAAAAAAACGGGGGCAGCAAATACTTATATCAGATAAAATAGACTTTAAAAAAAGGTCTATAATAAGAAGAGAATAAAGAACATTTTATAATGATAAAGACATCAGTCCACCAAGAGGATCTAACCCTCGTATGCACCTAACATAGAAGCACTTAAAAATATAATATAAATATTGATGGACATAAAGGAAAAGACTGACAGTAATAAAGCCATAGTAGGACCTTTAAAACCCTTTTGACATCAATGGACAGATCTTCCAGAGAGAAAATCAACAAGAAAATCGTGGCCTTAAATGACACACTGAACCTGATGGATTTAATTGATATTTTAAAAAGTATTTTACCCTAAAGCTACAGAATATATTCTTTTCAAGTTACAGTTACAGTTATATGTTACAGTTTCCAAGTAGATCACAAGATAGGATACAAAATAAGCCATAATAAATTTAATAAGGGTGAAATTATATCAAGTGCCTTCTCTGACCACTGATGGTATATAAAACTGCAAATCAATTAACAAGTTATTAAGCAGGTTAACAATGAGATCAAGGAAAAAATCTAAAACTACCTTAAGACAAACAAAATCACTCAAAAACAGAATGAAAACACAATAACCTCAAATTTATGAAACACAATAAAAGCAATCCTAAGAGAAAAATTCATAGCAGTATAGGCCTACATCAATAAACAAGAAAAGTCTTAAAATTAACAATCTAAATTTATAACTATAACTATAAAAGAACATTAAAGTCCAAACTGAGTAGAATAAGAAGAAGCAAAGTGAAAAAAAAAAAGGAATCCAAAAAAACAATACAAAAGATAAATGAAACCAAGAGCTGGTTCTTTTGAAAACATAAGCAAAAATTGATAAACATTTATCCAGACTAATCAAGAAAATAAGGGAGTATGCCTAATTAAATAAAATCAGAAATGAAAGAGACAAATTAACAAGTGACAAAAATAGAAATGATAACAAAAAAGAACTATTAACAATTATATTTTAACAATTTGGACAATTGGATAAAATGGGGAAAAACTTCTGGAAACATGTGATCTTTCAAGACTGAATCAAAAAGAAACAGAAAATATGAATAGACCAATTACTACTGATGACATATAACCAGTAATCACAAAAATTCCAAAAACAAGAGTCTTGTACACAAGAGCTTCATAGGTGAATTTTGTCAAATATTCATGAAAGAATTAACATCTTTTTATTAAATCTTCTCAAACTGTTTTTAAAATTCAAGAGAAAAGAAGGACCCCAAGCTTATTTTATGAGATCATTATTACCCTGATTAAAAACTAGAAAAAATCCTAAAATAAATTATAGGTCAATATTTCTGGTGAACATAGATGTGAACATTTTTAACAGAGTATCAACAAATAAAATTTAGCAATACATTAGCAATACATTAGAAGTATTATACACCATGATCAAGTTGGAATTTATTCCTGGAATGCAAGATTGATTTGATATCTGATAATTAAATAATGTGATACACCACATTAACAAATTGAAAGATAAATGTTATATGATCATATCAATAGGTGCAATAAAAACATCTGAGAAAGTATAGCATCAATTTAGTATCAAAACTTTCAGCAAAGTGGGAGTAGAAAGAACATATATCAACATAATAAAGGCCATATATGAAAAATCCACAGCTAACATCATATTCAATGGGGAAAAGCTAAAATGTTTTTATATAATTAGGAACAAGACGAGATGTCCACTTTCCCTCTTTTTATTCAACATAATATTGGACTTTTTAGCTAGAGAAATCTGACAAGAAAAAAAAAATCAGCTATCCAACTGGAAGAAAAAAAAAAATAAAACTGTCATTATTTGCAGGTGACATGATACTAGAAAACCCTAATTTTTTTTACCAAAAAGCTCCAAGAACTGATAAATAATTTAGCAAAGTAGCAGGATACAAATTAAAATTCAGAAATTGGTTGCATTCTTATACATGAAAGAGAAAAGAAATTAAAACTTCATTTACAAGTGAATCAAAAAACAAAAGGAAAAGGAAATAAATAAGAATAAATTTAACTGAGGAGGTAAAGACCTGTACTAGGAAAATATAAAACATGAAAGAAAGAAATAAAATAAATACAACAAAATGGAAGCATATACTGTGCTCATGGATAGAAAGAATTAACATTGTTAAAATATTTATACTACCCTAAACAATCTATAGATTCAATGCAGTCCCTATCAAAATAGCAATGGCAATGTTCTCAGAACTAGAACACCGAATTTAAAATTATATGGAACCACAAAAGACCCAAATAGCTACAATCTTGAGAAAGAACAAATTTGGAAATATTATGCTAATTTTATCAACTATACTATAAGAGCATAGTAATCAAAACGACATGATATCAATATTAAAACAGACACATAGATCAATGGAACAGAACAGACAGTCCAGCTATAAACTCAACCTATATGGTCAATTAAGCTATTGCAAAGAAAGCAAGAATACATAATGGGATAAAGACAGTCTATTAAAAAACTATGTTGGGAAAACTAGACATATACAGGCAAAAGTTAAACTAGACTGTTTTTCTTATACAATTTAGGAGAATAACTAAAAAATAGATTAAAAACATAAATGACCCAAAACTTAGACCCAAAAACATAAAACTCATAGAATAAAACATAGGCAGTTAACTGCTACAGTGTTCTTAGTGATATTTTTTCTGATATATCTCCTTGGGGGAAAAATAAGAAAACAAAAAAATAAACAAAATGAGACTACATCAAACAAAATGTTTTAGCACAACAAAAGTAAACTATCAACAAAAGAAAAAAAACAACCTACTGAATGGAATAAATATTTGTCCCTGGTACATTTGATTAAAGGGTTAATATCCAAAATTAAGAAAGAACTCATGTAACTCAACACCAAAAAACAACAATCCAATTTTTAAAAATGGACAGAGGTTCTGAATAGACATGTTTCCCCCAGAGACATACAGATATCCAATAAATATATTTTAAAATGCTCAACATCACTGATAGATAAATGCAAATTAAAACTATAGTGAAAAAGCATCCAACATGCCAGAATGATTGTCATCATAAATTAACAAGCAATCGTTGATGAGGATATGGAGAAAATCTAACTCTAGTGAGCTATTGTTTAAATTAGAAATTGGTGCAGCCACTATGGAAACAGTATGGAGGTTTCTCAAAAAAGTAAAAATAGAACTAGTATATGACCCAGAAATTCCAATTCTGGATATTTATTGAAGAAATCCAGAACACTAATTCCAAAGATATAGCACCCTTATGTTCATTGCAGCATTATTTATAATTACCAGACATGGAAGCAACACATGTGTCCATTAATAGATGATTTAGATAAAGAGGAAGTGATACATATAAAACAATGGAATATTTCTCAACCATAAAAAAATATTTTTTTTGCCATTGGCAACAACATAGATGGACCTAGAGGGTATTATGTAAAATGAAATAAGTCAGACAAAGGCAAATATAAACTCTCACAATATTTGCTTCATCTTAGTTACTTATTGCTTTTAAATTATATCTTTAGTACTCAACTCAAAAATTACTTCAGTACCATCCTTCAATGAAACATTATTGATGGTCATCAAAATGAGTAACTTTGTTTTACTCTGCACACTTTACATTCTTATTTTAAATTTAGTACTATTTCTTTGTATTCAGAATAGCATTTGCTTGTATATGTTGTTTCCTATCTCCAAAATATAAGTGATTTGGAAGCGAAGATTATGACTTTGCCATTTTGTGCAGTGATTTTGAGTATTTTTTTTCCAATGAAAGATGCTCTCTAAGGCAAATTTTCTTTTCTGTGACTTAACACCATATGCTATCATTAGCATCATCTGTAGACAGTATGAAATAAAGCCAAATTTTTGCTTTGCCTCATGGATATTCAGCCTACTATCTGGTAAATTTCTGGCCCTAGGATACTGTGCACAATGATAGATTTGCTCTTGGTATTTAGTACATTAATTCTAAGCATTACACTTTCCTGGCCCCTGACTTCCCTAAAGGGTGTGTGTGTGTGTGTGTGTGCGTGTGTGTGTGTGGTGTGTTTGAATAATTTAACAAGTCTCAGATGTCCTTCAAAATGGGTAGCTGGTAGAAATCTCAGCAGTATTTTTGTTAGAGGCAACAAAATGAGTCTTGCTGGTTTTCAAATTACTGATTCGATATATTGCAACTTTTTCCAAAAGTTCAAGGAGTTATTTCACACCTTTGTGTTCTTATATTTTATTTTTAAAAAAAATGTCTTGTTATTAGCAATAAATTAGAGATTGTAATTTTATTTGATATTTTTGTAAAAATTCCTGTCAGTAAATGACCTTTTATGTTACAGCTTCTCTATTTTCTACTTAAAAGATGCTTAAATGGAGTTAAAGAAGCAAATCTGAGTTAATTTTTCAGTTCTATAATTTCAATAGCCTTTCATTTATGTCACTTTATCTTTACATGAGGCTGCAATATACTGTATGATATTGTTTGGTCTTATTGAAGAATAAGGGAATTCAATTATCATTCCTTTACATTAATAGATAGCTCTTCTCGATATACATATATTTTGCTTCCCTTGGCCTTTATAAAGCAATTATCCAACACTAGTATAGAAATACAGTTGAATTAATCGTTTGAAATTAGCAGTAGTCATTGTTTTCATCTCTACTCCCCCATGTCCCTTACTCTGCCACACTTTTTTTATGTGTGGCCTCACACAAACTAATATTAAAAAATATATAATATTACTGGGTTTTTAGTTCTTTCTGTTTAAATAACATAGCTAACTATAATGCATATAATGTTGATTTTTATTTTAGAATTTAGTTTTAGAGTTTCTTTATCATTCATATATATTTGCTGGCCCACAAGATGTGAGTCAGTGCTTGCCATTTGATATTCAAAAGGACATAAATTTAGTACATATTGTCACTCACTTACCAATACTAATGATGTCTGTAATTGTAAATAATAAATGTGTAATTTTCAAAATGCCTGGTGCTGATTAGGAGAGAATGATACAGAGTTTAGAGCTTTTCATGTACGTTTCACCTAGATTCTCCTAAAATGATTAAATACTAAGAAAACTGTCTTTGCTGAAATGAGCTTTTAAGAACTAAATCATTTCATCTTTATCGTTGTCATCTACTCATTACATACAAATATCATATTGTGCATTAATGTTTTTGTCTCTTTAAATTTCGTACTGACATGTATTTTCCCCTTTTCTTTTACTGATTTTGTGTGCATGAGGGTTAATGAAAAGATTAAAACAAAAAATACTTACAGCATAAGGAAAACTTTAAAAAAAGGAAGGTAAATTATGCAGAATATTCATTTAATTAAGCAGGAATTTAAACTGAAAATAAATATACAAAGGTTTAGAACTCTCTTTAACCCATAGGCAGAAACTCTGATATTAACCACTAAATATATATAACATCCTTGCCTATAACAAAAATGTGACATAGAGGTTGAGAGGATGGATGATAAAACGGACAATGAGTTGTTAGGGAAAATTGTACATCTTTGCCTCAGCATATTCAGTAACCAAGTAATTTATTCAAACAGTTAAATGGTCTATATATTATAAACATCTATTATACAAATTAAACGCATATTCAATATTGAGTGTCCAAGATATAGTTCCATAAACAATGCAGATAAACATTTGTTTAAAAGGTGCAATAACTTTTGCCATGTTTTTGTTTCTCTGAAATACCTGTAATCCAATAACATATATAAATTTCAACTATAATTATGGAATATAGCTATAAATTTTTTTTAATAATTTTTTTTCTGCTGGTGTCATTTTGGGGTATTAATACATTCATTACCTCATAAAAACTGCTGTTTAAATAGATATTTCCATGGTGATAAAGTGCCTGTTTTAAAATTAAAGAAACTTTAGGTCTTTTTTCAAGGACCTAAACATCTTTTGTTACACACTTCTTGACTTATTAATAAATTTTACCTATCTCTCACTCCTTGCATCTTCCTAAATTCACAAGTCCTGATGTTGTTGCCTGGGTATGTTTGTCTAACCAATCATTTTATCATTTTTGTTTCCATTTGCCAAACTTTTTCCAGATGAGTTTCTTCAAACCCTCTTTTAGTGTTCCATAATAAAATGCCTGTCCAAGTGAGATACTTCTTAAAAGATACTACAAAACATTATATCAGGAAGCAATTATTTCCTTATTACTATTTATTATATAGTTCTTGCTAAGGTATGACAGTGATCATCTATTGACTATGTGTAATTATGAGTAGTGGTATGGCTTCTACAGGAAGGAGAAATAGTACTTTAACATATACAGAGTATATAATTTTACTTGAAAATTTTATGAGAACATTAGACATAAAAATAAATATCAGCATTAACATTTAATTCAAGTGGCTTGTAATAATGATTTGTCATGAGTAGGAAGTATAGAATCCAAACAATATTTAAAAATTGTGACATAAATTAATTAATCTTGTGTAGACCCAAATTGGTTAAGCTACCTATAATTATGTATTTTAAATTCATAGTATTTGAAGTATTGAATTTCTTCTTCATTTATAATTAAAAGTGAATGAAATGCAAATAATATTTAAGAAACCGAATATAAAATTAAGAGAAAAACAAGGGTTTAGTTTGAACTGTGGTATTCTACTACTTGGTTGTTATTTGTTCCATGACCTTCAGTCAGTTACCGCACTGTGTCACAGAGGATATAACATCATGACCTGCTTCACAGGGGCATGCTATACCTTAATTGATGTGTGTTAAGTGCCTAGAGGTTATTTAATGAAACCAATTATTGAAATGAAATTATTACATTTAAGAAAATGAAGTTAGTTTAGATAGTTTAGCCAAGACAGGTATGAAGATGATTCTAAGTTCAAGAACAAAAATTCCCTGATGCAAAAACATTTTAAAAATGAAATCATAACTGGCTTTATTTGCTGACCTTAGCATCATCAGGGCTTGTAGTTTATTGCTTTGTCTCTGATCAAGGGCTTTGCAATCAATGTGAATTACTACAGAGATGCTAGAAGATAATTTTGCAAAAATGTCAAAAATTCGAGCTTGGAGAGTTGCATAAGCTAAAATGACTATTGATTTTGTAAAGGTTGGTAAATTACTACTATAATGCCTTACTTTAAGATAGATTGCAAATCTTGCTTTTTAAGCTTAAATCAACTTTTATTTTAAAATTCAGGAAAGGTTTATTGTATTATATGCATTAATTTTATCCATAAGAATTTTAGAAGGTCATATGCTTACGTAGTAGAAACTAGTTGTGAAATTCCTAGTAGAACTCTTCCTTCTATTCAACAATTGATTTCTGTCTATACAATTCAGCAGGCTTGCCTTCATACTCAGAGAAGAGACTAACTAGAAATAATTTTAAATATATATATATATATATATATATATATATATATATATATATATATATAATTTTCTTGAATGACAATATAACAAAAAGCATTATCAGAAATGTTCTGATTAATGTACATTCAATGTTAAGGAATGCCATACTTACCTTTCATTTTAAATTATTTTTAATTGATACCAACTGATTTTTAATAGCAAAATGTCTAAAACAGAGTCACACAAACCGAAAATTCAAAGCTTCGATTTTCTCCAATTAGATCTTAGTTTTTAGTCACAATATAAAAACTTTCAGTGCTTTTAAAAGTGCACATGTGCATAATGCAGCTCCTCTAGTCAAGATGACAGAGTAGGTAAATATTGTGCTTGCTCCTTCTAACAACCACGTAAAAATTACAACTAAACTGCAGAACAACCATCATTAAGAATCACCTGAAGGACTAGCTGAATAGAATTCTTATAACTAGGAATATATGGAAGAAGTCACATTGAAAGTGATAGAAGGGTGGTGATGTGTAACATTCTGGTATCACAGAAATGAGTAATGGTTAAGAAACAAGAGGGCAAATATGTGGAGACAGAAAGAAATCTAATCATGGACAGTGAACACACGATGCAATACATATATGTCTTACTGTTGAATTGTACATTTAAAACATACTGGATTTTGTTAACCAAAGTCATCATAATAAAAATAAATAAATAGGAAAAATAAATAATTAATTTTAAAAAAAAGAAAAGAAGAAGGGTATCTTGGAAATCAACCCTGAAAAGTGTCAGGTCTCAGTCTCCACACCAGGCTTTCCAGTTGAGCATTAAAGTGCTGTGGAAAAGAAGTCCGCATAACATTTGGCTGTGAAATCCAGTGGAGATTGTGGCAGTGAGATGGGGGGCTGTTAGAATCCTAGATGTTTCTTTGGAAGGGCCTGAGCACAAACTTACTGATGAACTCACTCACTCTGAGCTCTAGCCCTAGAAAAGCAGCTAAGAAAGTGCCAAACACATATGGGGAGAGACCGAATTATCTGGCTTCAGGGAGAAAGCTAGAGCAGCAGTTACTCCTAGAAATAAAATGTTGGCAGAAAAGCATTGTTTTTTGTTGAGCCCACCTCCAACCCAGTCTGTAGATGCAAACAGATGCCATATTTGAGTATCCATCAACTTAGCTAACATCATTTGCCCTACCCTGATTCCCTGAGAGACTCCTCTACTTTGGGGCTAATCCAACTCATTCCAGTGGTTTTTTCACACAAACAGCCTGTCGTGGCTCATGCTGCAAACTTTCCAAAAACTCTTGCAAAGGTTCATGAAGCCTAAAAAAGCAGCATCTAGCCTTGGCATGCTCTGAAACCTATTGCTAAGCAGTCACAAGCCTGGTAGTAGCGGTAGCCAGTCTTTA
This sequence comes from Eonycteris spelaea, assembly GCA_003508835.1. Lineage (NCBI taxonomy): Eukaryota > Metazoa > Chordata > Mammalia > Chiroptera > Pteropodidae > Eonycteris > Eonycteris spelaea. The sequence goes on from PUFA01000779.1 coordinate 77,989, forward strand.
TATGCAGAATAGCCGGTGCTAGGCAATTCCAAACCCATCACAAGTGTCAACCCTCTGCAGATCAATTTTACTCATACTAACTAATCCTGGGCAGGGCACAGGAAGCAGCTGGCCATGACCTGCAACAGAGTTCCTCCCAAGAGGTTCCAGCTTTAGACCACATCAAAGCACCACTCAAAAATAAGCCCCTCCACACACACACACACACCACACACAACACACCACACACACACACACACATACTCAAAGGGCAGAATAGGCAGGTGCTAAAACCCTGCTAAAGCAAATTCTGCTCCATAGGGTCATCCCTTGCATAACAGCTCCTCCATTGTAGTCAAGGCCAATTCTCACAACGAATCAACCAGAGAGACAAATAGCAGCCATGACTCAAATACAACAGGAGGACACATAACAAACCACAAAAGGAATACACCTGAAAATACCCATCTCAGGTGACCAGTAAGATGGTGTCATTGGACACCACACGGACACCTACTACTTAAGGGCACTCTACTAAAACTGGGAGACATAGCAGCTCTGCTCTAATACATAGAAACAGACACAGAAAGGCAGCCAAAGTAGGTAGACAAAAAACATATCCAAAATAAAAACAGAAACAAAGCACCAAAAAAGCAATATAAAATGAAATAAAACAATAAAAACAATCTCCAGATGCAGAGTTTAAAACACTGATAACCAGTGTTCAGTGGTGTTCAATGAAATTAGGAAGAGAGAGTAATGAACTCTGTTGAAACTTCAATAAAGTCATAGGAAACATAAAATGGGTATAGAAAACATAAAAAAAATACAGAAACAAAGAATACAATAACTGAAATTAAGACTACATTGAGATCACATAGTGGCTGGGCCGGGGAAATGATGGCTCCAGAGAGAGTGGCGCTTTGGGTGGCAGCAGCATGGAGGAAGCATTTACAACTTTCTACATTGAGGTGAAATAAATACAGAAGAGAGATTCGGTTCTAACATCCAAAAATCAGATGGAAAGATCGGCAGGTCTGATTCCTCCCATTTTAATTTGAACCCATTTGAGGTCCTTCAAATAGATTCTGAAGTGACGGATGAATAAATAAAAATAAGGTTTCAGCAGTTGTCCATACTGGTGCATCCTGACAAATCAAGATGATGCTGACAAAGCACAAAAGAGTTTTGAAGCTGTGGACAAAGCTTACAAGTTGCTACTGGATCAGAAACAAAAGAAGTGGGCCCTGGATTTAATTCAGGCAGGGAAAGAATACATGGAACACACTGTGAAAGAGAGAAAAAAGCAACTACAGAAGGAAGGAAAACCTACATATGTGGAGGAGGATGATGCAGAGATGTTCAAACAAGCAGTATACAAACAATGAAACTCTGCTGAGCTGGAAATTAAAAGAAAGAAGCCAAATAGATGCATGAAAGGAAGCAACAAAGGGAAGAAGAGATTGAAGCTCAAGAAAAAGGCAAATGGGAAATGTAGCGGCAGAAAAACTTTGAGTAAAGTCGAGATGGTCATGTGGACAGCTGGCAAAATTTCCAAGCAAATACACAGGAGATGAAAGAGAAGAAAAATCAGACTTTCCTGAGACCACCAAAAGTAAAAATGGAGCAGCGTGAGTGACCACCTGGGGTCACAGCCATAGAACCTTCCTCCAACTTTCTCTCTTCCTGCTTTGAAGGACTCATTCTTTTCTTCCACTTTCATCCAACAAAGAGTATTATTTGCTTTTTTAGTTCATTCTGTTTTCAATACAATTTAATATCAATCAGAGTAAATCTTTTGTACATTGCAATGAGGAGCTCGGTTTAAAAGAAGTCTTCTCCCACCCCCTACCCCCAGACCAACCAGGATATTGGAAGGTGCCACCATTGGTACTGCCTTCTCTTCCCACATCCTATAACTTAGTGTTTTGTACTTCACTGAATTGTGATGGCTATAAACTTCATGTATAGTTTGTGGAAATCATCAATTTAAACATATTGCTTAAAGTAGTGTTGCTGTAACTTAAGAGGCAAGCCTGGGCCACCTTATTCCTTATTCCCTTTGCTTCAGTGTCTTGTTCCTGGATGTGGCATCCTTGGAAGCCCCATCTCAGACAGGGAAGGCAGTGGGCACAAAGCCATCACTGGATGCCCTGCTGTCCTGTGGCGTCTGATATGTGTTCTTCCATCTGACTGACCAGTGCTCATGGCATGTATCTCTGAGCCACCCAAAACTCTTCACTATCCAAAGAGCTAGCGGTTCTTCATCCCAGTATCATTGTGCCCTAGCCTGTCTGCATTCAGTAGTGGTAATATTCTGTATGTGTAATAAATTTTTATACCCTAAAAAAAGAATACATTATAGGGAATGAACAGTAGAATAAATAAAGCAGAGGATTTGGATTAGCAATTTAGAGGAAAAGGTACCAAAAAATGCCCAGTCAAAATGGCAATAAAAAAAGTGTCCAAAAAATGAAGATAGTTTAAGGAGACTCTGGGCCAATATCAATAATACAAAGATTTTACATCATAGGGATACCTGAAGGAAAAGAGAGAAAGATAATTGAAATTTAATTTAAAGAAATACTGGTAGAAAACCCTTAACCTGGTGAAGGAAATAGACATATAATTACCAGAAGTTCAATTTCTCAACAACATGAACCCAAAGAAGCCCATGACAATACACATAATAATTAAAATTCACAAGTTTAAAGACAGTGTGAGAATCTTAAAAACAGCAAGAGAAAATAAGTTAGTTACCCATAATGGAGACCCCATTAGACTGTCAGTTGATTTCTCAACAGAAACTTTGAAGTTCAGATGTACTTGGCAGGAAATATTCAAAGTGATGAAAATCAGGAACCTAAAAACAAAATTATTCTACTCAGCAAAGCTATTATTTAAAATTAAAGAACAGAGAGCTTCTCAGATAAGAAAAAGCTAAAGGAGTTCAGCAACCCAAATAAGTATTACTAGAAGAGATGTTAGAGTATTTTAAGAAGAAAAAAGTGAAGAATAAAATGGTAATAACAACAGATTTATCAACAATTACTTGAAATGTAAATAGATTAAGTGCTTCAATCAAAAGATATAGTATGGTTGAATAGATAAGAAAACAAGATATTTTTCATATGCTGCCTACTGATGACTATATTCAGCTTGAAAGACATACACAGACTGAAAGTAAAGAGACGAGAAAAGATATTTAATAAAAATGGAAACAAGAAAAAGTTGGGATAACAATACGTATACCAGACAAAATAGGTTATAAAACAAAAGCTGTAGCGAGAGAGAAAAAGATCCAGTTATCTCACTTCTTGGTATTTATTTGAAGAAATCCAAAACACTACTTCTAAGGGACATGTGAGTCCATATGTACATTTCAGCTTTATTTACAATAGCCCAAGATATAGTGGCAACCTGGATGTCCATCAATGGATGAATGGATAAAGATGAGGTGGTATATATATACAACGGAATAGTACTCAGCCATAAAAAAATAATGAAATCTTGCCATCTGCAGCAATACTGATGGACACAGAAAGTATTGCCCTGAGTGGAGTAAGTCAGAGGAGAAAGATAAATGCCATATGATTTCACTTACATGTGGAATGTAAATAACAAAAAATCTTGTCATCTACAACAATGCAGTTGGACCTAGAGTGTATGGTGCTAAGCAGAGTATATTAGACAGAAAAATGAATATATCATATGATTTTACATTGCTGTGGATTCTAAAGAACAAAATAAGAAAAACAAAAAGAAAAAAAAACATAAAAACAGAAAACATTTCAATGTTTTCTTGATTGGAGGGGTTTTGGGGGTTGGGTGAAAATGGGGAAGGAATTAAAAAGTACAAAGTGATAGTTACAAAATAGTCATGGGAATGTAAAGTATAACATAAAGAATATAGTCAATAATATTGTAATAACTATGTATGGTATCAGATGGGTACTAGATTATCAGGATGATTACCTGTAATTTATATAAATGTCTAATCACTATTTTTATGCTGTGTACCTAAAACTAATTTAATATTGATTGTCAACTTTAACTTAAAATTTAACAAAATTATAAAAGTTCACAATGTCATATTTTGTTAGGGTTTACTTCTCATTTATATTTACTAAAAATTTTAGAAACAATACATTAGCAACTGCAACAAACACCCATGATATCACTTTTCACAATTAACAAAATTATTCTATATTTGTGAAAACATTTTTATTTACTATTTTGTGGTATATATGTATTTAACATGGAAAACATTGTTTTTTCCTCAGTTTAATTCTCCTCCCAACTTTATCAGAGCATATTACAATATGGTTTAATATTTTGTTATATGTCTGTATATGTATATATTAGTAGTTTTAGTATCTACATGTTTGAAATATATTTAATGAGATTATATTGCTTGTATCATTGTGCAATTTGTTTTTTCACATATTTTATTCTTATATATTAATGTTTAGGCATACAAACCTATTTCATTCATTTTCACATATATAGTAAGTATTCCATTGTATTTATATACTATAATATTCTTATAGGTACCTTTACTGATGGGCATTTAGATTGCTTTTATTGTTTATTTCCATTACAGTGTATAAATGTCTTCTTATGCACATGTGCAACTGCTTTTTGTTGGTATGTACCTAGGAGTTGAAATGTGTGTGTGTGTATACATACATATATATACATATATATGTATATATATATATATATGCATGTATATATGTGTGTATGTATATATATATATATATGTACACACACACACACACACACACACACACACACACACACATATATATATAAAACCAGATATTATACATTGCCTTCTGAAGACCTTATGCCAATGAAAACTGTCTTTAATAACACATGAGTTAAAAAAATTAAATATTATATTATCACTTGGCAAGGAAATACAGAATAGTGTACAGTGTTCAAATGTATATGTATATTTTAATTTGTTAACTGCTGAACTGGTTGCCTTAAACCACATAAATTAATTTTTCACAATTCTGGATGTTTGATTTTTTCTGAGGCCTTTCTCCTTTGCTTGCTTCTCACTGCATCCTCACATTGCCTTTCTTCTGTGCTCATGCATTTGTTATGCCTCTTTACATCTCTAATTTCATCTTTTTATGAGAATACCAGTAAGATTAAATTAAGGCCTACCCATATGACTTCATTTAACCTATATTACCATTTTAAAGGCCCTGTCTCCAAATATAGTCACATTCTTGGATATTAAGGATTAGGAAATCAAAGTATAAATTTTGAGAAACAAAATTTAGCTCATAATATTGTGTATATATAAATTATATATAAAAATTTGTGTCCCTCAAACATATACCTATAATTTAGAAAAATAATTGGGATATTCATTTAATGAGTATAAGACTGAAATTATTTTTTTTAATAAAAGCAGATTTCCACTTTAAAATTTAGAATAAATATAAGGAGCTTTATTTCTGAAAATGGAATCTGCTTTTCTCCATCTTGTAGCTCACACATCACAATACTTTCCAAAGAAGTTAGTAATGTGTTCTATTTAAAAATTAAAGCTTGTTACCTAAATTTTAGAGGAAGGCTGGTAATGAACAAAACTAGTCAAATAAACCCAGTTGAATTTTACAGTTTTAAAATAAAGGGAGCAGATAGTTATGTGTTTCAAGTAAGATAGTCCAGAGACAATGCTTTAAAAATGAATAATTTTATTAATATAATTGGGCAATACATAAAGGCACTCCACTTGCAATTGACACAAAAATTTTAAATAGAAAACTTAAAGATATTTGTTCAAACTGTTAAATAAAACTTGACAATAAAACTTTTGCTCATTTTTCTGGATATTCCAACTGAAATTCTTTTAAAACCTAGGAGTCAAATGAAGTATTAGACACAGTTTTTAAGTTGTCATTCACATTTAACTCTCCTTCAGTAAAAAAAAAAAAAAAAATTATCTCAGTGACTTGGGTGCCTCAGATATAAAATCTCTCTTTTATTGGGAAACATCTGATCATATTTTGGTTTAGTTTCCTGCCTCAGTTCCAATTTTGTTTTAGCTTGTTTCTGATTCTGTGTTACACTAGTGTATTTCCAATGAGAGTTTAATAAATAGAAAATAGACTCTTTCCATTTTCTATAAATAATAGAAAATGTAAAACAAAAAGTTAAACTCAGTGTAACAATATTTTTCATTGAGGATGTGTTCATAGATTTGAATATAATTTTACAAAGAAATCCTATGTGATCAATAAACTGAGATTATAGAAATACCAACAATTCAAGTTATTTGACTTTGTACTTAGACCACCCTAGATATAGTAAACACATTTCAAATCCTAGCTATCTGATTGTTGAAATACACTTTTGCTTAAAAAAATAAAAACTTTATTACTAGTTTTATTAAATTAATGCAGGGAGGACGCAAGAGAATTAAAGTGGTAAATCAAACTACATTCAGAGACTACAATGTGATGATCAACTCTGTACCCAGAATATGAGGACACCTGCAGAGCAAAGGAAGATTTCTGTTGGGATTGCTAACAACCCATTTACCGCACTTGTGAAGAGGAAACAGGAAAAACAGTCTTTAAGCGGCTGGTTCACACAAAATAAAATATTTCTCTCTCACTGTTTTTACTCTGACTCTCTCAGTGCCTTTACTCTCAGTGTCTTTACTCTATTTCTCTCAATGTTCTCGTCTCTATTGTCTCTTTCCCTCTGAGTTTCTCTTAGGCTTTCTCACTCTCTGCCTCTGAGAGGAGACCACACTATGTCTATGGAGTGTTACTCCTTCTCCAATAAACTTTCCTTTAGACTCTAACTTTGGAATGTATGTTGAATTGTTTCTACACTATCTGCCAAGAACCATCTTCTTCTGTAATGTAGGGCTTGGTCTCCCTCCAACCCCCACCACTTGGAAGAGTTTGCCCTGTCCTGCATTGAAATTAAACAAGATTAGAAAGAATTAAATTACGATTAATAAAAATTAAAAATAATTATAATATAGATTAATTTCAAAGCTAAACTTATCTTTAAAAAATAAGATTTAATCCATGTGTTTAAAATATACCTGTATATCTATTAATGTGATAAATAATAATGGTTTTGGTCATTTGAGAACCAAAAGTATGTAATTGAACATCTATTAACAGCCACACTGCCTGAAAGAACTATTTGTCAAGAGAGTTACATGATGGCCAATTATATCCAATCAACCTTGAAGGATAATTCTTTCTTTTAAAGGTAAAAAAGTTATCATTAAACATTTTTCCTCAAACATTAACAATGTAACTTGTCTTTACATTGTTAAGTTTTTAAATGAACACTTTTTGAGCACCATACTTGTTTCGATTTAAATAAAACTATATATACAAATGTATAAAGATTATCTTATATAAATGTTCAAACAAAATTAAAATAAAATGTGTTCCCTCAAGAATAAAAACACAATCTAAAAATAGGGGTTAAGTTTTTATTTTCTATAATCATAGTCACAAAAGTCCTTGCCTTGAAGTATGCCTTTTACTAAATTAGAGATGTATTGACTTTGCTTTAACCTAAAGATTGATCATCTGGTTCCCTGGTCCAGTAAAGATTAGAAGTAAAACAAGAAGAAACTAGGGGAACTGTTAAAGGCATTTATAATGGTTGCAGGAGAAATAACAGCTCAAAATGTGACTTTAAGGAAAACAATAGAATAGCTAAAAGATAGCCATATTGTACTCTCATATAGTACAATAAAAGATGAATTTAATATGTATTTTGAGTTATCAAGAAGTGTTTAGATTATGTTAATTGTCTAATTAATTGGAATATCAGGCAATAAAATAAATATTTAAAAGCTTTCTGTCAAAATATTTAATTTAATTTTATTATCTTGAAATCTAGTTACTCGCCGTCCTCATTGAAGTCAAGCAAAGTAAATGTTATTCTGTATTTATGTGACTTAAAAAGAATTTAATATTCCAGAAAGGATAGTGCTTTCTTGTGATTATATTAAATTACACTTTCATTCCTAAACATTTCATTTTAAAAATGAAAGTTTAAAGTTTCTTACATTTGATAATTTTTTAAAATATATATTTTTTTGGTTTGTTAATGTGTTCTGTATCTTGGAATCTGTATATTTGTCCCTTTGATGTTTGGGGAATAATTTGGAACAGTATTTGGCAACACATTTTATATCAAGGATATTTGATTTGTGTTCATTTGGGCCTGCTGATGCCAGGAATGAAAATTAGAGACATGCAATGTTTTTTTTGATCTGTGAACTATTGTTGAAAAACATTGAATTATTTTTAAAGAAAAAGTTTATTAATTTAAACCATAAATAAAAAACAATCAAAATAAGCAAATAAAAAATTATCCAGTAGAGCTATTTCATTGGATTTTTCATTATAGGTAAGTTTTCAAAACTTGAATTTTTTGCAAGAGTCTTGATGGCACAATATTAAGGGAAATAAATAGTAGTAGACTAATAAAAATATAATTGGAATATATCTGACTTTTAATTAAAAGTGAATTACTTTATCTTTCTTCATTCATATATGCTTTATTCAAAAATTCTTAATCAATTTTCTGTCAGCCTCAATCATTCTTCTATATCTTTTTTCACCAGTTTGTCTGAATTAGTACTGTATTTTTCAAGTAGCCCTTTCTAAGAGTGATTCTGGTTCTACTTTTTTCAATCTCTTGTTCTTTATGTTTTCTTTCTTTATTCAAATTCACTTGGACTCCTAATGGGAAACTGCCAATGAGGTGTAAATTCCTGTGTGAGAAACTGTTTTTCACCCTAGCACAGGGGATTAATCACAGACATTTTCTAAAGATTTGAAAGAGATGGTGATTTTGACATTTTATAAGTAGCTAAAGACAAAGGAAACACTCAGTATAGATTAGTGGGAAAATCCTGGACTGTAAATCAAAAGTCCTAGCTACATATTACTTTGAGTAAATCTCTTCTCTGAACATCAGATAGTTTTAATAACATAAATGTGGGTTTGAAGTAGATGTTTCCATTTAAACTCTAAAATGCTATAAATATGATAGTAAATTAT